>OMLP01024597.1:0-14999 GCA_900302685.1 Spondyliosoma cantharus | reverse complement strand
GACTGACAGGCGCTCCATTTATTCTTTGTAACGTTTACTCCATATATATATTTTGATATATAAGTCGCAGGACCAGCCAAACTATGAAAAAAAGTGCAACTTATAGTCCGGAAAATACGGTATTTACCAAACAATATGAAGATAACTTGGTGTTTGATGGAGCAGCTACACTGGAAAAACTGGGGGGAAAAAACTGTCCAGTATTCACACGTTTTCTTTTAAAAGCTGCATCCACCTAAAATACATAGTAGTACAACTTCACCCAATGTCAGCATTCACATTGCACAGTGATTTAAAAATTTAAACAACACTCACTAATGTCAGCTTCTCTGATAAAAATATGCACATAATGACTGACTGAGTCTGCATTTGGGGCTTTTCCGTCAACTAAGTTTGTGTGTGTGTGTTTGAAGCCATTGCTAATTGACATTGTATCTGTGGTCTAGTCAACTGATTGGAGAGAGAAAGCAGTGGAAACAGAGCTTCCCTGTGTCATGTATAATGTATAGACAGTATATAGCAGTGTATAGCAGTGACATATCAGAGAGGAAAGAGCTGATGCTTTCTCTTCAACATAGGACACACATCCTTATGTTTTACATTTGAGGTGAGGACAATTTTCCTGTGTAACTCTAGCTGAGCTTCTCTGCTACTGATTTGCATGAAATAGGTCCTCTCGGCTAATGTCAAGGAAAGACGCCAGTTTGTTATCTGTGCCCAGACACAAGAGCGGACCGACAGACCACAGAGTTGTTCACTATGGGTTTAACCTTGATGTAGCTTGATGTAAGTCAAGACTGTGTGTGTGTATATGTTTGTGTGTAAGTGTAGCTTGAGTGGTTAGATAATGCCTTTGAGGCCTGCTGTATGTCATCTCACCGGCCTTCCTGCCTCTATAGAGAACACCGAGAGGGCTTGATTTGGCTTCAGGGTATCCTCTCTTCAACACACACACGGACACACACACACACAGTGTATAAGTGTTTGACGAAGGGCAGTGGAGTGATAGTCAAAACTTAATTTTGGCTATCTCAGCATAATAGATTGAAGTTTTTCGTGACAAGCACCAGTAGATAACCTTCTCGCCACCTCTGAACAAGAGACAGGAAACACTCTCATGATGAGAGTGACCCTTCATGCTGACATGATAGCCAAAAAGTAGTGGAGACAGTCAAATGCAGGCTTTGAAGATAGCCATGTCCACAAGGAAAAGATAACACATGGAGCAGTAGTAACCGTCCAAGCCAACATCAGAGAAATGTTCTTTCACTGCTACATGATCATATTGTTTGTCATTATCCATGCATTTTTTTGTGTATTTGCTGTCAAGGAAGGCTAAGTGGTCAGATTTATCTCCTTGATTTTTAAATATTGTCAAGGAATGAATAGAGCAGTTTTTGTTGGTTTGTGAGTTCTGAGATAATTTTATTATAATGTAATCCAATGATGTATATATTCTGTCTGTGTGTGTGTTTGTGTCCATTATGTTCCCAAGGTCGTGGTGATATCCAACCCCAGCTGGACAGCGCCATGCAGGATGTCAGTGATAAATACATTCTGCTGGAAGAGACAGAGAAGCAGGCCCTGAGAAAGGCTCTTATAGAGGACAGACAGAGATTCTGCTGGTTTGTGGCCATGCTGCGGCCCGTAGTGGTGAGTACAGCTGGGCAGAAAGAGATCAATGAGTCTTCAGAAAGCACTGAGTGAACAACACAGTGCCCTCATTCCACTGTTTCTTTGCTTTTTGTTTTAGTCCTGCAGACTGGAAAGACAAATGTTCATACACTCTACTTCATCACACTGCTCAACTATGTATTTTTTTTTTTTCCCAGACCACCATTGATATGTTTTTTTAAACAACTGGTGCTATCTAAAGAAGACCTTTTTCAACTCATTCTACCACACAAAAATCTCTTCTGGCTGTGCCATTTATTGTTTTAGGATGAGGAGATTTCTATGTTGGGAGAGGTCACTCATCTCCAAGCGATCTCTGACGACCTCAAAGCGCTGACCTCTGACCCCCACAAGCTTCCCCCTGCTAGTGAACAGGTGAGGAAAAAACAACAGAGATAAAAAAAAAACTTTGAACAATGCATTTGTTTTAAGGGTTACATTCCTTGGATTAAAAATGTCTTTGTTAGTGCATTTCCCCATTACAAGAACGAATAAGGAGTATGACTAATTTTCCTCCTGCTCAGGTGATCTTGGATCTGAAGGGCTCAGACTATGGTTGGTCATATCAAACACCACCCTCATCCCCCAGCACCACTATGTCCAGGAAGTCTAGCATGTGCAGGTAAGCTCCTACAGCTAATAACAATACTCATGGCCACAAAAAATGGAGTAGATGCTTTGTCTCTCAAGTACAAATTTACCTGCTGTACCCATACTGTCTTGTTGAGATACAGAGTGCTTCAAAATTATGTTGAATGGAAAATGAAATTACTCCTGTTATTTTGGTCAGCCATTGAGGTGAAACCACATACAATGTCTATATTTGGTCAAGTCAGAGATTATAGTGTGGCCTGACATGTACACTTGCACTAAAATGGGCAAATGTGTCTTGTTGATCTCACCAATCATTATGATTGTTCTCAGGAGACTACCAACATCAGTGGTACTTTTATGTTGCCCAATCTTTGTCTGCCACCCAGTGGTCAATATGAGCTGGAGTGGTTAATGTTTTTTTCATCTCCTCTTTGTTAGTTATAGTTATTAATTAATTCACCTCACTGAGAAAAACAGTAGACCTTAAAGGAAGAGCACACAAATATATTTTTGATATTGCATGGTTGGTAGAAAAATGACAGAACTGGATAAAAGTAAAACTCGGGATTAGAGGTTAGAGAACCTGATGCACTTTTGCATTTGCTGTTCAGACAGTGTCTTCTATCTTCTGTCCTCTGTGCTTTTTGTGGGTCTCGCAATGATTTTTCCTGAACTGTTCTGGTTTATAGAAAGACATCTTATGCCTGGGTTCTGTATTGCTTTGCATTCGTTCTGTAAACATATGTTAACATCAGTTTTTGGGTTGTGGGTTTTCTGTCACTGAATCAAAACTTCTAATTGCCTCTAATATTTAAAGGCCTTCCAGGCTGTGAAAACATTATAAGCTGTTATAGAGGAACTATTTAAGTCTCAAACAAGTTATTTTCTTGATCTTTACATGGGTGACTCTGAAAACTGTTAAAAAATCACTTCACTAAAATTGACAAATCATTGTGAGACAGCAGCTTTTATGATTTTAATTCCTTGCAATATATACATTTTGAGTAGTTTTCCCTTGTTCTTGTGCATTTTTTTGTTAAGTTTATACATAATTTAATACATATTGTATGTATTTTCCATAGTGTAGAATTTGCATTATACCATCTGCTTCAAATTGTTGCTTTCAAGTCTCAATTCACACAGTAATTAGACCCAGTATTTATGCTGTTTTTGCTTTTTGTGATTGTTTTGTGTGAAGATTCTTAAAACGCTGTCTCAAAGGCATGAAATCTTGTGATTTCTTGCCTGTAATTATTGTCATTATGATATCACGCCTCTTGGTTTGTTTTGTTGTTTTGACTGGATTGGCCTCAGTCACTGCCTGCTGCATCTTGGTGTGCTGTGTTAATTGTTTCCCACCCTGTCTCCTCCACATTCCCCCCAACCCTTTGCCTTCATTCCCTCCCTATTATTTCTTTTATCTCTTTCTTATCCTTCCTTCTTTTATCCATGGCTTTTGGGTGCACTTGGTTCTCTTTACACCGCCTGTCACCGCCAAACTTCTTCTTCATCTGGTCCTCCCCTAATCACTCACCCCTTCCCCTTTCACAGTAGTCTGAACAGCGTTAACAGTAGTGACTCCAGGGGATCCAGTGGCTCTCACTCTCATTCTCCTTCCTCCTCTTCTTCCTCCTCTTCCTCACACCACCTTTTCCACCACCATCACCCTCGCCATCGGTACCGCAGCTCCACGCTACCCCAGCAGGCCCCAGTTCGACTCTCTAGCATCTCCTCCCACGACTCGGGCTTCATTTCTTCATCACACGACCAATACACGTCGTCCAAATCATCCTCGCCAATGCCAGCTGAACCAAAGGTAAGAAAAAAACCTCAGCTACCCGTACTTAACCATAGTTTTGGCTCTAAGTATGCTCACATAGTTGAGACAAGACTATAAAACCACATATGCTCTATGATTTACAAGTCATTGTAGTCGGAGACAGAGAGAAAACCCCAAATCAGCGATCCACACAACTATTTTCTCACACATCTCCCAAGCCACAAAGAGAGGCAGTTAGCTGGCAGCAGTAAGTGTATGTGATCATGGTGAAATCATTTCATTGCTATTATTATAGCATAAATGCACAGGAAATTAGTCTGCCTTCATTCTAGCCCAGGGCAAAGCAGGTCAGGCCTATCCTGCTATTAAAGAGCCGACCGCTGTGACAGAGTGTGGTTAAGCTAAACTTGCAGAGGCTTGACCGTACTGCGTATTGTATTTTCATTAAATGTATCACAGTAAAATTACATGTTACAGTGTCAACAGAATTACAAGAGCTGAGAACGTGCCTCTATCAGCAGGGCTCATTCTGTCAGTTTTATCTAACCATCTGACACAGGGTTTCAGATGATTATCTGTGTGATTGCCTGGGGGATTGTCCGCGTGGGGTTTGTGGTTTTGAGATCAACCATGAGAGTGGCTGCACTAGATGACGTTTTGTAAGCACGCCAGCAACCACAGTTCCCCTGTCCAGAACACACTGGTATAGTCTGACTCCAAGTTTTTATGATGCAGTGAAGGTGGTTTGGCAAGTCCATACCCGACCCATTTACAGTACTGTCTCAGGAATCAGCCCTCTGATTGCCTCATTCTCAGTGTAGTTACTGTAGTTTGGGTTTGAAAGAGAACAGTCTCATGGTTAAACAGGGATTTCAGGAGTTTACTCCTTAACCCAAGACCAACAAGGCAGCGACTCGACACTCAATGTTGATCTCTTTATTTCCATCCATTTTGGACACACACCTTTATGCAGGCTGATGTTCTGTAGCTAACCCCAATCCTTAACTTCCCTCAGGAGAGTAGCATGGATTAAGTATCATATTATTAATATTAATTCAATAACCAGGGCTTTAATGCATAATAGATCCTTTTTATGTGACACATGTTGAGTTGGTAGGAATTAGGGCTGGGCGATAAATCGGCAAAATCGATTAATTTGAGTTTGTGGTTTAGGACGATTTAAAAAAAAACAAAAAATAAACGATTTTCACTTTAATTTGCTCCGCCGCCGCTCCCCATGGGCTCCCGTAGTTCATAGTGGACTCTCCCCCACATTGACTTTCCACAGAGAAATAAACACAAAATGGCAACAAGCCAAGAGTTTGTTCCTAAATAGGTACTGTCTCGTTAGTAGCTTGGTTTTGTGGCGTCGGACCTTGAACAAACCACGGTCAGCTGCAAAGTTTGTTCAAAGGCTGTTGCAGCTAAAGACAGCGGACCCACACATTTATTTCAGCATCTCAAACAGACGCATTTATCAGAGTGAGACACTTGTTGTTCACTACTAGAAGACCACGGCAGCCCACAAATATAATAATTTAATCATTGTGTCCCATATGACAAGAAAGGGTCCCGGTGGACAGCTTTAAAGGATGCAGTCACGTTGCATATTGCTAAAGATATGGTGCCTGTATATACAGTGGAAAAGCCGGAGGTTCATCCACATGCTGAAAATGTTCGACCCCAAGTATGTCCTACGAAGCCGCAATGGCGCATGATGTCTCACGCCACAGGTAGGAGACAGGCTCATCTTCTTGGCCAAAAATGTCTACAAAAGACAGCAAGCACACCTGATGTCCTGTCCATGTGATGTTTACTATGCAATGCAATGCAAATGTTTAATTTAGTTTACATATCCTCAGGGATATAAAATACTTAAATACTATTTAATGAAAGTTATGTTAACACTTTATCAATACCAATATGGAAACTGATGTGTTTTTATAATAGCAAGCAATCTGACATGTTAAATGTATGTTTACAAAAGCATTTTATCAACAAGGGACACATTCTTTTCAAAAGGCACTTTTATTTATTTTTTCAAGTGAGTTCGAAGCTGCACTGTTTACAATGGCAGGGCAAATTTGTTTAAAATAAAAGCATTAAAATAAATCCAATGCTTTTAATAATTTCTTTGTAATTTGAAGTTTGTTCTTGAGAAGGAAAAAAAAATTGATTAAAATCTTGAATCGAGTTTGGTGTGAAAAAATCGGAGATTCAATTTTTAGACCATATCGCCCAGCCCTAGTAGGAATACATCCATAAGAAGAACAATTTTGCCTGTGCTTCACTTTAACAACATTCCGACACTGCTGATGTCCCATGCAATTAATGCTGGTATGACTCCCAGTGCACCTTCTCTACAGTCTCTGCAGTCACTTGGCTGTACTCACTCACTAACTGCTGAGAACTGTGGAAAAGTTGCTCTCTAACAAACTGCTTCTCTCTGCTTATGCTGTCTACCTGCTGACATGTCTGTCTTTGCAATTCCTCCCCTCTGTACACATCTGTCCGTCTCTCTCTCTTTCTCCCCCCTTCTGCGGGGTCTCGTCCCATTTCCCGCTTGCTGCTGCACTCGCTGTTCCAGCCATATCCCACTTCCAGCTCCTCTGAAGTGTCAGAGACTGGGCAGCTTCACAGTGACTGCAGCTCCCCCTCCTCTCTAGCTGCTGCTACTGCACCTCAGCACGCTACTGACAAGGTGAAACACACTCAGCCACTATAAACCCTACGCTGTTCCTCATAAATGTCTACTCTGTACCAGCATTACACGCACTGCTACTTCCTAATACTAAACTTCAAACTACACATTTCATTGACTTGAGTTTATCACAGAAATGTTGAAGGACCCTCCAAACTCCATGTGCATGTGCATCCATTTCTCCAGTTTTCATTCAGTTCAGCATTTGTGACCATTTCCTTTGTTCCATATTGGATTCCTTGTTTTTTCCTTTGAACTCTTCTCCTCAGTGAAGAGGTCTACTTTGATTTTTTATCATTTCAATAATTTATCCCATGTTTTGTTTGTCTGTTACCATCCCTCCTTCCACCGGCATCCAGTTATCCAATGGTTATGACCACTACAGTCCGGCCACTTCCCCTTATCTCCATAGCAACGGGGGGAGTTTGGGGTCAGGTTCAGGCACTGCCTTCCCCTTCTTCCCTGCTTCCTCTTCATCCTCCACCTCCTCCTCCAGTCCCACCCGTTCATGGTCACGTCCAGCCTCAGCCTTGCTCCCAGACTACCCTCACTACTGCACGTTGGGACCCATGATACCCTCATCACGAGTGCCCAGTTGGAAGGTTTGTTCATCAGCTCGGTTTTGATGATCAACTTACTCCCATCCTCCTTGTCAACAGTTTGTGCAAACCTTGTTCATTTTTTCCTGACTGTATAAATCCATTTTCAGTTACTTAGTTTGATTCTTTACTTCAGTTAAATCTGAAGACTTTACCATTAAGAGCTGAACAAAAAGGGGGAAAAGATTTGTAACTGTTCCAAAGCTGAACAGAGAAATGTAAAGCACAACACTGACATGTCTGTCTTTACAGGACTGGGCCAAGCCGGGCCCATATGACCAGCCCATGGTCAACACACTGAGGAGGAAGAAAGACAAGGAGAGCCCAGCAGTAGTGGACACTAATGGTAGTGTGAGTAATGACAGCAGTTCAGCCTCCATCTCAACCTCAGGGCCAGCTCCGACTGTGCTCCAGACGTCAGCATCAGTGGAGGAGAAGAACAGGACTGTGGTTGCACCTCTCAAGGTCAGTTTAAGTCTCATCCTGTTTGTGTTCTCTGCAGCAGCTCTTTGTCTGAATGTAATTAACACAGCCTGCCTTCATTTAGACAATCTGGATCTCAGACAGTTGGGTTTTTCTTGGTGGTTGTTTAGTCTCTCTTTTTTCCATAGCATATAGCTCACCTTTGTGTTGTGCTTCTTTAGGGACAGTTTTACTTTACCTGTATTATTACCTTTCTGTTCCCCTTGTGGATTCTAGTCCTGCTAATAAGTCACTTTTAATAATAGCATGTGAGAAGTTTGCTGTCAGACTTGGCACTACTGTAGGCTCTCTGTGAATTGTTGATTCATCTGATGAATAGTTTTTGATGTTTTCTATTGTTAGGTGCAAAGGAGCTCCATATGTTTTCAGACATTCTGTCCACTTTTATGCTTCTTCACTCTCAATTATGTGCTTGAAAACAACACTACTTTACTCCAGCCGATTACAAATTCCTACAAAATATTGCAGTTATTTACTTTTTTAAGTCTCCCAAAGCACAGTAACAACACAGCAACTGTGTTTTTAAGGTGACCTCACATTTAACTTCTAACAGTCTGATGTTTTTGCAGTCATGCCATTTAGCGCAAAGGAATGAGTCATCCACTGCTAATCTTCCCATCTAATGATTTTAATGAGTTGTACCTAATGCTTTTAGTGACCTTAATGAATTGTACCTGACTGTATCCAGACAGCCAAACTGTCTGACCCTATTAACAAATGTTTTTGTCACTGGGTGATTGCTCCAGGCTGGTGATATCCAGGCCCATGAGGAACTGGCTCTAGCCTTATCCAGAGGTCTGGAACTGGACAACCAGAGGTCCAGTCGCGACTCCATCCAGTGTTCCAGCGGCTACAGTACACAGACCAACACACCCTGCTGCTCCGAAGACACAATACCTTCACAAGGTAAGACGCCCAGCCAACCACTTTTTCTTTTACCCTCTGCTATCAGAATATACAACATCTCATTATGTTTTTAATTTGTTCTTTTTAGTATCAGACTACGACTATTTCTCAATGGCTGGAGATCAGGAGCCTGAGCAGCAGCTGTCTGACTTCGACAAGTCCTCCACCATTCCCAGAAACAGTGACATCAGTCAGTCTTACCGGCTCATGTTCCAGAGCAAGCGGCCAGCCTCCACAGCCGGCCTGCCCAGCACACAGGCTGCTTACCCGGGACAGGGGGCCCACCCTGCAGGACCCTATCCCTCCACACCTATCCACACTGGAGCATATCCTTCGACCCCTACAGGTACAGGCTGCACTGGAAGTTTAACAGTTGGATAGTTACACTACAGGCCTTTTGATGTTGTGTATTTGCTGGACCTTGTCAATAACAGCAGCTGCTCTATAATGTAATGTAAATGTAATCATTTTCTTAACAGATCTTTTGTTTTCTGTCATTGTAGGCTCAGGTCAGGGCTTTTATTCTGGATCAAGCTCCCATAATGCGTCTGGCTCCTATTCTACAGGCCACGGTCCAGTTATTGTCACTCCTGGAGTAGCCACAATCCGCCGCACCCCCTCTTCAAAACCTTCCGCCCGCCGTTCAGGCTCAGTTGGGGGCACAGGCCCCATCCCTATTCGTACGCCGGTCATCCCTGTAAAAATCCCTACGGTTCCTGATATGCCAGGAGCAGTAAATGGGAGCAGGAGTGCAGAGGAGATAGGGGGAGGAAGAAGAGGCGTGGATGACAGTCCAGATTCTCCGACATTTGCAGGAGGCGGGGATGCTGGCACGCTGCCTATGGTGTCCTGGAGCGGTCAGGCTACAACCAATCCTCCCAGTGTACCCCTGCCTAGCCAGCAGCACCTTCAGAGTGAGACAGGACAGGAAGGAGGAGGAGAAGAGGGAGGAGAAGGGAGAGAGGGCAACATGCTGGTGGCTATTCGCAAGGGGGTCAAACTCAAGAGAACCCTCACCAATGATCGCTCCGCACCACGTATCGCATGATGACATATTAAAGAAGTTGAGATCAACGCTTCAGCATACGTGTAAATGAAGTCAAAGGCTTTGCAGATAGAAACATAATGTACAGAGTCAAAAGGCTTCTTCTGCTAGTATGAGAAATCAATTACACCTGTTCGACATATAGTGTTTCTCATCCTGTAAATTTCCACCTGTGAGAATACCTCACTGCAGACAGCATCTGTAACAAGTGTCATGGAAGAAAATGTATTGAAATTATGTGAAGCGAGGTATGTTGACATCTTGGTTTGGACCTTAAGTGGATCACAGGCCTACTTTAGGTAGATCCTTGGATAAGTTGAGTAATTGTAGAAGCCTGTATACGTATAAGGATACGACCTAGATTCTCTCATTGGTCCTCGAATAAGCACTACAATGTTTTCCAAATCCGAGCCTGCAGCTGCGCAATGAAAAACGTGAGGATGTTTTTGTAGCATTACACCACAGTGTGTTTGTTTCTTTAAGAGGACAGTGAAGACATATTATACAGGCATGTCTCCAGTATTCTCCCTGAGGCAGAGGGCAGGATAAGGATAATGTGTATTCTCAGTTTAAAAAAGACTCAACTGTATTATTTGTACAAACTCATTGTTTAGGGAGCGTGTTGTACCGCCGTGGATGAATAAGCATTCCATCTGCCAAGTGACTTGGCAGAAGGAGCACAACAGCCAATGAGAGTACTTCACAGCATCAAGAGAGCAATATTCAGGTGCTCTCATTGCTCCAGTGGTCAACCATCGATTGCGCCATTTGGCATCTCCTGAACTGCTTTGACTGCTTAAATGGAGGGCAGAAGGATGCTGTGTTGTCAAAGCTGTCTTCCACAAGGACACTTGAATACGTGAGATGTCCACAGAGCCAAGATGGGCAGGGCTGTGACCAATGACTTGGGTTAGGAGACTACAGCGCGACTAAAGCGTCACATGGTTGATGCTGTGACATTAAGAGACACTACACATCCTGTTTTGTTATAGTTGCTTTAGTATTTACATGACGTATACATCATTTTTGCACATCTCTGTTGCTGAGGAGTGTGTCGGTGCTTCTCGCTCTCTGTATCTTTGCTATGTTTCCTTCCTCCATGGTGCCAGAATCATTAAGTTCCACGTCTTTCAACAGATTTTCAAACAACGATCATCAAACTCCATTGCCTTTGGATGTGAATCAGTTTTTATTTCTCCATATTTTTTTCCAATATGAATATAATTTAATCCGCATCATCTACATGCTGAGCTTTGTAGAACTCCTCAGTGGTTTGTGTTTATATATTAGCCCTTATATATTCTTTTATAAAGCATTTACTTGCCATGCTGCAACCTGCTGCGCCTTGATTGCTCATAACATTGCTAATAAATATACAGATGTGCCATGTCCAAACTCAATGTTAATTCAAGTTTATATGTATTATTAAACATTATATAGAAGTTATGAGGACCTATACTGTTGATGTTGTAGAAAGGTGTAATTGGTAATGCCATACAGTTTTTATTGTCCTGCCCAATGGCTGTATATGAACTTTGTTGGCTTTGAACAGCATGTAGCATGCATGTTCATGTCCTTTTAATTTATCAGGTTCTTCCATCCATCATCTTCAATTTTTGGTCTTTTGATTTTTTGTTATGGCATCATATATGACACGTCTGATATGTACAGATGTTTTCTAGCTAAAAATTCAGAATATACATGAACATCCAGTGGATAATTTAAGAAATTCATGTCACCCAGGGCACATTTAAATATCCTGTTTTTATATGGACATTAAGATCATTTGCAGATATGGCTGCAGCGTTGTGAGACAATAGGCTAAAAGCAATTAATATCCCTGAGTTACAGTCTATACTTTGATTTTAATTTCAGTTCAAGCACTGTGAGACCATGGCTACTGCAAGATGTATGAAAGTGTAAATGTTAATTAGCTGTACAAGTTAGTCCAAAAACTCACACATTTTTTATTTATTTTCTCTTTTTTCTTTCTCAATCTATCTCTATTTTTATACTCGTATGTAAAATATCCGATTAACCAAATTGTTTCCTCTCTCCATGCATGTACCAACTGATGATGTGTTGTTTCATCAGTGAATTGTTCATGATATTTGTCCCTTATTTCACACATATGTGCATAAACTGCATTTAATAATCGCAGCACAGTGAGTTCCTCTGACTTCCGGAATGGAAGTCCAATGTCAGAAATGTGTTTTATAAGTTAAGTTTAAGTTGTGTAACAGAGAGGCTCGTATCAGTATTATGGGTTCAGATTTAGAGACGAATGGTCATTTACATGATGCAGAGCTGATCTCTGTTCCCTGAGTGTGATTGAAAGTGTTGGTACCCCTGTTATTTACAACTGATTTCAGGTAATATGTTAAAGAACTGTTTATCTGATAGGCATCTTATAAAATTTGAACAAACAGCACACTGTCTGTTATCATCTGAGTTTCCCAAAGACATCTGAGCATTGAAACCCATTTTGTTTCTTTACTTTTAACAGGTCCATTATGTATGTAATGTAATTGAAAGTTGCAATAGGAGGAACAACAAAAAGATATCATCAAAGATATCATCAACCCATTTGCAAACTAAATTAAAATACCCCATAACGGTTTAATTTCATCAAAGATGATATTACTGCGCAGATGTTTTGGGAAACTCAGCATTCAGTTCCTGATTGTTTCATGATTTTAATAGGTTTTGTTTTTGTATGTTTTTGGGCCGTCCACCTGTCTAAAACTTGTATTATAAACCTGTAATTTCCATATTTAAATTGCTAGCATAAATATATATTATATCAGAGTTGCCAAATGTCAGTATATCCTATTAATAAGAATTTTATAGTTTGTGAGGGTTTTGAAAGTACGATTAAACCTGGTCTCTAGTTTAGGTCTTTAGCTTCTGTTCCCCCTCTGAGGAGAGTTGACCTCTCTGTCTGTCCCTGTACAGTTCAACGGGCTATGATGCAGTTTGTTTCAGGAAGTAAAAGATTGTTATTTTTTGTGTAATGACAGCTTTAGCAATACAATAAAAGTTTAAATTTTGCTTTGGCTTGCTGACTTCTTGAACGTGTCCAACCTCTGTGTGTACCAAGACTGTCAAATACTGTATTTGTTTTTCTTTCATTGAAACAATGAGGCTGAAATCTTCTATAATACTTTATATTCTTACTTTATTATACTTTGCAAAACACAAAATGTAATGGAACATCAATTAAGAAGATCTTTAGAAGTAAAAGAACCAGGCACAAACCAGGCCACTTCATCACATTGATGCAAAAATAAAATGTTTTGTATATTGCCAAAAAGTATTCCTGCTCAGTGATCAGGGCAAGCTACCATGCTATAAAGGCTACAACCACATTCTTGGCATGAAGAACTCAGAAAAGGCTTGTCCAGTCCAGAGTGACTGCATCTGAGCGCATATCAACACATTAAACAGCTCCCCTCTATATTATCACTGTCCCGTGTTTGTGCAGCCTTTTTCCACTGTTTCTCATGAATAAACGCTGAATGATGACATTTGTGTCAGTTTACGTTCAAAATGTTGCGCGACCCTAATTAAAACGTATTGTCACAATCTAGCATTCCTCATTTAAACTTCTTAAAGACTCAACGCTTAAATCAGGATGATGTTGGTTGTCAGAAAAAAACTAAATCTATTTTAAAATGTATCTCCTATGGAAGAAAAAAAACAGAGCCGCTTGACGTCAACAAGCTCAGTGCTCGTTGGAGCGACCACAGATGATGTTCCTGGTGTTGGCCACCAGGGGTCGCTCTTGCCTGAGCTCCTTTTTTAACACTTAAACCTGATTTACAGCTTCTCCTCCAGCACTCCTCCCATCCTAAGAGGCATTAGACCAACTGGCCCGATCGATAAACGTGCAGCCCAAATCGTGGATCTGCTACTCTGACGCATGAAGCCTAATAATAATAATGTGGGGGAAAAGGCTTTTTTTTCCCCATGTTGTGTCTCAATTTACAGGCCTCCTCCTTTGACACAAATAACTTCCACATGGTGTCATATTTTCTCGGGGTGTGGACTGACTGTGGCCCGGATGAATAGCTCAAATGCCCCACGTGCATAATAGCAGAGAGGGATGGGCACATGTCAAGCACACACAGACACACTCACACATCATACACACCTTCAGCTAATCCTGACAATCCTGAGAAAGCCTGTCTGTGATTATGTAGTATTATTGATTTTTAAATCTCAGCTGGCTTCACTGTAAGATGCCCCTTTTTGTGCCCTCATATAAAGTATAATAATCATTTTTAGGGATGGCAAGTTCGATAACGCTCCAGTGAAACATCACAGCTGGATGGAATATTTACTGTATACATGTTGAGAAAAATAAATCACGTATGTAATCTTTGATTCGCAGGGGAAACGTTCTCTCCTCCACCACGTGAGTAACAGCAGCCTGGTCCACTGTGCACTGTGCGCCGCTGACTGTACGTACGCGTGTCGGTGCCGTCAGAGTTACGCACGGAGGAAAGCAGCGCTGCTATTGGACAATATTTTCGGGTCTGCCGGAGCCCTCCCATCCGCCTCTCTCTCTCCCTCTGTATCACTATCCTGTCAGCCAGAGGTGCTCACACCATCCGGGATTAACGCTCGCAAAAATGTGATTTTGGACCGAAGCCCACAGCCAGTCAGGTGGTCGAAAGGTTTCGTGCTCCTAATCTGGACGATCTGTCCGTCTCTGTCTCTCTGCGGGCGGATACGAGCCGGAGCAGCCCCTCTGTCGTCCTCTAAGGTTTCCTGTGGAGGTTGTCGGACGGGACAGCGGAGCATCGACTTGAGGTGCGTCCGATAAGACAAGTTGCGGTTGGATTTTTATGGACGGCTGTCGCATCTTCTCCTACTTTTCTTGATCTTGGATAGTGTGGTTATTGTTGTTGTTGTTGTTGTTGTTGTCAGGCCCCGTTAAATAACCCGGGCTGCGTCCAGATGGAGGCTGTGTTGGTGGGCGATCGATTCAAATCGTAGCTGAATCCTCGTGTCATGTGTGTTGTTTTTTTTTGTGTGTGTGTGTGTGTTTTTTTTTTAGATGAATCCAGGCTCAGTGTGTTAACCGGGCCTGTTGTGTTGTCCTCCATCAGGTCATCTTTACTCTACACCACCCCCACCTTCCGTCCCAGAGATGCTGCCCTGCCTGCGGAGAGTGCTGCGGCCCGCTCTCTCTCTGAGAGCCGGCGCCGGGTT
>OMLP01024595.1:0-15616 GCA_900302685.1 Spondyliosoma cantharus | reverse complement strand
ACAAAATAACCCAAAATGTGTGTTTTTCAGCTCTAAAGCTACTTTTAAATGTGACAGAACTACATTAATACAACACAGAACCAACATTTGGTTGAAAGAAAGTGAAAACTAGTAAAGATATGCATTTTTGAAAATGACAGATAATTTATTTGGGTAAACAACTATTTAGATGAAAACGTGTTTCCAAGTTTCCTTAGTGCCTCTTTGGTGTTCAAGACACATTTCAACCCAAACCAGAGAAAAATGAGCGATTAGAGACATTTTGAATACATAAACAAGGAATTACAAAAATAAGGGTGCTAGAGCGAGACACAAAACTGGTACCGTCTGCTCTCCTCCAGAACTTTAACCCAAATTAACATTGTGGCTTATGGGGGAGTTGAAGGAGTGCTTGTCGCTCTAAGGCTTCTACAGCCAAAAGTGTGAGTCCTACATCTGAAATAAGACCTACAGCTAAATGCCTCCTGCATTCACAAACAAATAAGGAAAGCATTTTCTTGGGATGTCCTATTATAAATGTTAATATAAACCGCATTTCTCCCAGCTAAATGTCACGTTGATACCTGATTCGCTCCAGTTTCCTGGTCAATGCTGCCCCCTGGTGGAAAAATACAGTCACTGCATTTACAAGGGCATATAGAGTATGCAAATCCCATAACATAAACCTGTGACTGCAAAAGTTCTACATGTTCTGATAGGATTATATATGTGATATCTTTCTTTCCTTTATACTTTATGTTAAATCAAATTCATAAAATTTACCTACTTTGTTACCAGCAATGTCTTTCAACATTCCTCCTTCGCAATTGAGATCTCACAACAATACTAGCAGCTCTTTATGGTGCAATAAAAACGTATTCGCACATTAGAGTTAGGAATGCTCTCTGTACACACAGGCTTCTATTATTTCTACAAGATGCTCTAAAGTCAATGAGTCACCTATTCAACATTAAATTACAGTATGTGTGTAAGTGGAGGAGCCTGCATGCTCAAACTCACTCATCACACATAGAAATAGAAATACCAGTTTTTCTTCTGTTGCCTCAGTGAGAGATGAGGATGAAGAGAAGGACGGGCAGTGAGAAGATGGGTACAGGAAATAAAGATGGGCCCAAAAAGTTAGAATCTGTAAACTCTTATCTCCTTTATAAGTTTACAGAGAGCCTGATTGGGTATTGACTAAGGGATCACAGTACAGGTGGGGCATCTAAGGATTTTCTTACACATGAAAAAAAGCTCAATATTTTGTATTTTTGCCACGTACGGTCCACTATTGTCTGGTGTAGCAACGGAGATGATGAAAGAATACCAGGATGAAGTACAGTTGTGCTGTAATGCAGTAGCTAAATACAACTTCAAACAGTGGATATTGGCCATGAGCCAAAGTAGGCCTTTGTGTTTAGTTTAAACAAAGGTGTGCCGTCATGTCGGCTTAATGTGATAATGGTCTTTTTAAAAATATCTTAAGAATTTTTCGGTCTGCTTTCCTTGCCTTGGGAGACGGATCTGGATTTCCATGAATCTCGCTCACCTTGAAGCTCAAGAATGAAGAAAAAATGGTCTTTCTGCCCTGTGAGGTCTGTCAGCTATCAGAGCAGCATTCGCCATAGCACAAGGTTTTGTAATTATTTTGTCTGAACCAAGGATGAAAAATTGCGATGCAACATCTTCACGTTCACGTGATTTCACAATTTGTTTGTCAAAAGTCGAATAAGTAGAAAGTGTCAGACTCAATGTCAGTTTCCTTAAGAACTCCCATTGGTGTTAAACAATGGCCCAGGAAGTCTGCTATAGTTGTGGATGAGGAGAGAAGAGGAGGAAAGGTATAGAAACTAGTTTGAATAATTCCCTCTGGATATTGTAAGTTGGAGCAGGGCAGAGATGAGTTTGTGGCCTCCTGGGAACTACTGATAAAGACGTCTTGGCTACTGTCTTGATGATGTTTTATTTTGAATTTCGGAGACTCAACTACTGACTGAACCCTCGAGGATTCTCGGGCTCCAGATAAAAGTCAATGCAGGTTTCAAGGTGAATGTTTCTATTGTCCTTGTAATTTGTCACCAGGGGAAAGTCTTAATGAGAGGCAAAGGGTAAGAACAATAGTACATTGTGCTTTAAATTAAGTCTTTGAGCTTCTTGTTGCTCATGAGAGAGAAGGTGAATCATGTTACTGTCTTTTAAAGACGAGAAGAGATAGCATTATTTAACTGTTAATTCAAAATGAAAAAAACATAAACGAAAATGTTACTCAGTTTATTCAAAAGTGAGCCAAAGCTAGATCCCCCCATATGAGATTACAGAACAACAAATCTTATGTTTGCATTCAAACTTTGGATTCAGCTTTGATGGAAATAATTAAACATCCCCCAAAACCAAGACTGAAAAGTATTCTAACATATAACATAGTTCTGATTTATTGAACATATTCTGTACATTAAGATAAATGACTGCATTTCGTTTCCACTTCAAAGCATGTAAATGGTCTAAGATAAGAAGCTGCAACACAAAATGAAAACTTCAATCAGTGTTTTTGTTTGCTGATGCAATTTGTTTAAGAAGGAAATAATTGAAGAATTTTACTAAATCAAAAGCACATACACTTCAGGGTACATACACTTCAGTTTAACCCTTTACTGAACATTTCCTCACAACAGATCTATCAGCTCCTGAGGTTCATTCCTACTCTCTTCTAAAATCCAATAGGACACATACAATGCACTTTTACAGTGTTTATCTGCAGCAAATCAAAGCCAGAATTCCTTTTTATAGGATCTCTCTAAAGGCAGCTATACATGTATAAAACTACCATTACACTACAGCAATAACAATAGAGAAAAGAAGCTATGAATGTCTTATACATTGCAAACCCAAAACAATCCCTGGGTCAGGGCAACAGGAAGAAGTGGTGAATGGGTCCGAAAAATGATTGCAATGCCCTGATACCATGAATAATATATCCAACTGGATACAAGGGCACAGCTCAGCCTCACTTCTAAGTTTGCCCAGTAGCCACAAGTCGTATTGCTACAAAATATTCCCTTGTGAGCCGAAGAGCTTTTTCCCCATAGACCTCCATTATAAGAGACATTTGTAAAATTGTTGGCAGGACAACTCTAACTGCAAACAAGGTCAATTATGACTTATTGTAAATGGATGCTGTATATTTGTAAAACAGCCAAGAAAGGTGTATGTAAAAAAGCATCATACATCAACATGTAAAATTGTATGGGCAGATTGGGACCTTGAGGGCCTGCGAGGAAACTCTACTGGGCATATTGAGTGAGCAACATAACCTGGAAGTAAACCTGGAAGCTAGAAAACTTTTTGGCATATGTGTCAGGTGAGCCATTCTCATTGGACCCAATGGGTGCCATCCCTGGTCTCACTATGTAGTTCAATTTAAAGGCGCAATCTGTAAGAATTTTTGTTGAAAACATTCAAAAATTAACAAAAAAAAAAAAATCAGTTTTGACATTAAGACAAATATAACTTGTGTTGTGGCCAATTCTTAAATACTGCACCTTTTAAAATGTATGCCTGACACAGAAGCGCAATTAGAGATGACTGCAAGTGATGAAGTAATTGATTGAGAGTGCACTCGAGCTCAAATCCTGAGTTCATCTTCCATTAAACAAGAACATGAGTTTTGACTTTGCAGTAACATGTTGCAGCTGGATGGATTGTGGCAGATTCCCTGAGCTCCAATTCAAAAGGCTTGCTAGCTAAACTGTTAAGGCAGTTACTAAAGAGGGTGGAGTTTAATAGTTGTAAAGAAAGTGCAAGTCATCTCTGTCAGAACAACATTCCAGTGCAACAGTTTGATTGTCAGAAGTGTTGTGTAAGTACACAGACTGCATTCAGTTGGTGACAGTTAAACTAATCAAGATTTGTATAGCTGCATACAACCCGGATCTATGGGCTGAAAATGGAAAATACCTTCACACACAATCTGTTAGTTAGGCACATACTGTATTCTTCATGTTTAATTTCCCAAAGACAATACGGTATTTTGAAGCACACACTAAAACATAAGTTCAGCATTATCTAGAGGATTATCTATACAGTAAAAAACAAAAATAAGTATACCAACATTTTGCACATAATATGGGATAAATGAACCTTGGAATGCTCCGACCACCAGGATTTTTCAGTAGTTTTGTTGCGGTTTCACGTGATTTTGTGACACCGAGGAGAATAAACTGCCACAATGTCAAAGACACAGAAGAATTGATAATTAAAGACAAATAGACCTGAACCTGAAATAGACTTTTACTTGTGCATTATTGGCAAGTTTGAGGACAAAAAGGCAGGTTAAAGTTACTGTAACCCTAAAACCTTAAAGGAGCAGTCCACCCAAAAATGAAAATTCCTTTTTATGTCATTATTTGCTCAGCCTCATGTGGATGGAAAGTCTGATGAAGTTTCTCAGTCCACAAAACATTCCTGAAGCTTCACAGCAAAACAGTGTTGCATCATTCTGAACAACTGAAGCAGTGTAGAGCTCGTCGAATGTAAATCAAGTCTCCGAAGCCCCCACATACAGTTATTTACTCCCAGGTCTTGTAACCTCATGTAGCAAATCCATAAGCGGCACATAAATAATTTTATTAGGAAGTTAAATGCTAGGAAGTTAAATGCGGCATATTTGGTTACAGAAAGACCTAAAGCTACAAACGCAAATGGAGCAGGAGTTAATCCCCAGCAGGTATCATCATCTCTTTAGGTTTTTGTGTAAAAGAGAAAGCTCATGTTCAAACTTCATGCCAGTCAGAGGAACAGATGTTAATATTGCAGATATTTACTGACTGGATCATTTGAGTATCCTTCACCAAGATAAACAGATTTAATTGTCTGTGAAATCCTCTGGAAAAACCTGTCTTCCAGCTCTATAAGGCCTCAAGTCGTTTCAAAGCACACGCTGCCTACAGGAACGGTTGCCATGTGGTATAAAGTATATTTCAAATGCACATTGAGTATTCACAGCCTTCCTCATAAATCATTGCGAAGCCAACCTTTTGAACATGCTAAATGTAATGTTTATTAATTGTTTACAACCATGTTTACTGACTAGCTGTCTTCATCTTTTGTTGGTATTTTTGCTGCATTGTAATACACTACTAGAGATGAAATCAGTCGAATAGTGTGAAACCACCGGCAGGACTACAAAAACCCATTCAAAATGAAGACTGTGCCTCCATAGCACACTACAGGTCAAAAACTCCCTTAGGGAACCTTGAGAACACAAGCACATTCTCATGTAGTCAACTCCAAGCAGTTTGGTATTGTACAAATAAAAAAATACTAGTAAACTTAATTACTTTCACTTATAATAAACTGTAAATGTAAATCTCACATGGCACCGCAGAACAGTCTTTGACTTTGGCCCCATTTATCACCCAGCTGCTGTATTTACCGAGCTATAGCACCAGCGGCTCAAGCTATGTCAGTTAACTTGTCGCCTTTAGCACACATAGATTGAGGATAAACTTTTAAAGCACTTCATCAAAAGTGACACATCCAGCACAGGGCTGCCGGGATGTAAAATACACCATAGCCTCAAAAGCAGAGCTGAGGAGATTTGTTCCAAAATGCGATTGTTCTGTTTAAAAATATGACCTTTGTTTTGTTTTAAATAACAGATGAAACCTAAAAGTTAAGGTAACAAAAAGACTGTAGATCACAGGGTTAGTCTTTGGAAGAAATTGTCCAGTTGTAACATTAAAAGATTGCTGGCGTTCATGTCTACAAGGACCTGATATGAAAACATTTAAAACATACATTTGTGCAGGATAGGCGTCACTAAAGGCACTGCAGATACATGAAGGCTGCAAAATGGAGCTTAAGCACAATATTGATCGTCTGCCTCAGTAAAGCATTCTCACAAATTACACCCCGGTCAATCTTTTAGCAGTGTTCATTTACTGCTTTATAGTTTTGTCAATATGCATTTCCGATAGGAAAAATCTACTTTTCCCTTGATTATCACTGCTATTACAGAAAACAACATTATGGGCTACCCTAAGTTACAGAAATGTTCAGTCATGTGACTTAAAAGAGTACTGCAGGGATGATGTGTTTTAGTAGGTTAACCTGGAAGTTACCCTGGCTCCCCTGACAAAAGTTGCAAGGGACTCTTTTCAATTGGATTTTGGATTATTGTCAAAAATATGGTCTTTGGTAGACACAAGTCTATGACATTTTTTTTCTGCAAGACAATCTTCACAGATGAAGATGACTTTCATGATTTTTAGAGCGTAAATGCAATCGGCAGAGATATAAAGCTAAAGGTAGGCTATAAAAACCCACTACATAGCGGTTGCAGAACGTCACCACCAACAACTGTCTTACTACACTATACTGTACACACTTAATTATAAATTTATCAATTTACATGTTGTGAAGAAAGACTAGTGAGTAGATGAGTCTCTGTGTTCGGTGTGGTGACGTTTAGTATTCCCCAACAACCTCATTTAACTATTAGACATATTTTTTGGTACAAAACGGGAGAAATCTCCAAAGCTTGTGTTAACCATTGACTGTATTTTAGGCATTTAACCAAAAACCTATTCAGAAAACTCACCGACTTCAAAATGAGAGACTCTGAAGTGCAAAACTTTAACACCACCTTTTTAAAAATGTACTGTTATACAGTAGATTTAGAAAAATAATCAGTACTGTGTACTGTACTCTACATTAGTGAAGTAAAGATATAGCCATTGTGACGTATTAGGTACTTTGAGTCCATTTCAATAAGGAGTACTTTTAACACACTGAACTGCTTTTAAATAGAGGATTGTCAGCAACAGTTATGAAGGATAGCTGCATGATAACTACACTCGGGCGGATTTGAGCAATTACTGCATTGCAAGGCACAGAGGTAAGAATGGATTGTTCTTTATGCGTTATGTAAGATATAAACTGCTACATGTAAACACAGATTATCTCTTTAGCATTTGTTGTCATAATCTCCATTAGGAGTTGGGAGGCTTTGGATGTAGTAGATGGCGTCTGCAATGGTGAAGAATATCATTTTGTTATCCCCTCCATCACATCCTTTTTGGTCAGGGTAGTATCCTCCTCTTTCCAGATCATCCAGTACAGAGGCACTACACTGAGCCAGGACAACCTTGATGCCCAGTTCTCCATAATCTTTGCGCACCTCTTTCAAAGCATTCACTCCAGCAGTATCTAGAAACAAGATGGAGCTGCAGTCGATCACCAAGCTGCGTATACTACGGGAGGAATTCATCAAGGTTACTGTGGCACCAGCTTCTACCTCCTCCTCTTTACCTGCAGCCTCTTTCTCCTCTGACTTCATATTTTGGACTCCCTCAGTCTCCCCCTGCTGTTTGTTCTTCTTTTGGAACTTAATACGCCGGGTTTTCTCCTTCACAGGATCGAGTCCTGCACACCTGTAGAGAGACTTTTTGAACAAGCTCTGGTTGGCATAATATATTGGAGCATCATATCTAAAGACAGCCACTCCGGGGTGTGTTCGAAGGCCACGGTAAGATGACAGGTCCTCATAATGCTCCCTGGTTGTAGCCCGGCCAAGCTCCAGGACCTGGGCTTGCTGGGTCCGGCCCAGGACGCAGAAGGCCGACACCAAAACACCCACGAGGAGACCCAGCTCTGTGTTGACTAGCGCTGAGGTAGCCATGGTGATCAACCAGATGGAGGCATCAACACGGTTGACACGCCACATACGGGGAACATCAGTAAACTTTTTTAAAGCTCCGCGGAGGTTGACCAAAATGATGACGGCTAATACACATCTGAATAGAAAAAGGTAGACAGAAAACAGAAAAAAGGCAAAGGTTAGGAGTGTCATGGGGTGTTATTCATGGAAGAATGCAACTAAAAAAGTGCTCTGAAGAGTGAAAGCTATTTCAAAGTTCCTATGAAATGGCTAGTGGAGTGCAATTAGCTTCAAGACAGTTTTGTGTTCCCTGTAAGAACAGGCTGCTATGGAGGGATACTGATTGGCATTTACACTAGCCAATAATGATGTGCCACAGAGCGAGCAGTCCCCCAACTCCAATTGGACCGGCAGCTTTTCTTGTTGCGTTATCTAGCCAATGGCAGCTACATTTAGCAACAAAGCTAGTCGCATGAGCACATCAGGAAACTCCATAAATCTAAGTTAATACTTTCATGCAGTGCAGTTTGAGTCATCAACATGTGTTATCATGTTCCATTGTTGGGCCTGATAATGCTGTATAGGTGAGATCTAGAGCATGACCTATGTGATAAAAAAACATTTAAACGTTGATTTTGACTTCATTGGATCTTAAAGTTTAAGTCACTCACATTTGCATCTGACTTCCTGCATTTGGCTTTAAGGTTTTGAAATTGCCAATGATCGATCTTCAGTTTTTAATCTCAGATTTCTCCGAGTGCCGAAGGTGAGAATTTAAGAGGAGCAGATAAAATCAGCTCAAGAAAGCAAAAAGCTGCACAAATAAAGAAAGTCAGGGGACAATGAAATAGATGAGGAACAAAGAACATAATCTGGCCTCAACAGACGTGTAACAGTATTGATGAAAAAGTTTTCATGGTGTCTGTGTGTTTGTCAATACACCAGCATTTTAGCAAATCAATAAGACTGATCAAGGCTCACACAAGATCCAAAGTGTCTCTTAATAGATGAGAACTGATGTGTACCCCTATTGTCAACAACTATTCATATTTCAGCTCTTTTATGCTCCTTTAACTAACAAAGCTTCTACACAGTGGTAACAAACAGCGTCAGCATCAACCCTGAACTGCAACCATAGGTTATCTGTATTTGTCTATGCTGAAAGCACTTTTCATGGTAAATAAGATAAGAACTGCGAGCAGATTTTAAGCACCCGAGATACTTGAAAGAAAACCCTTGAATCATAAAACTTTGGATCTGGCTGCACTTCAGATAAAATCTGATTGTCATGCTGATGTGTTAAATCTATGTACAAATGTGTCGATTTAAATGTCAGCTAATTACTTAGCTAATCGACTAATTGTTTAGACTCATTTCCTTTGGAAAAAAAAAGGGGGGGAAAAGGAGCTTCTCAAATGTGCATATTTTTCTAGTTTCCTTTTGTCTCCTCCACAACTTGTAAACTAAATATCTTTGAGTTGTGGACTAAACATGACATGTGAGGCTCTAGAAACACTCCATATGTCACCAATTTCAGACATTTTATAGATCAAATAATGAATCGATTACTTCGAGAAAATAATCAGCCCTACTTGGAATTTAAACTTGGATCTTTTGTTCATATTGAATGTTGATTGAGAGTGTGTCTTAAATTAAGTTCCATGCAAAAACATTTTGGGTGTAATACCCAAAAAGTTTGGCATGTTAATATTTCTGTATTGACATGTTTTCAACAGATAAAATCTGTTGATTTAATCGATGAAAGTAGAAACTACCAAAGCTTTGTCGAACTATGTATAAACCTGGGGACAAAAGTTGTGTGTTAAAAAATGTGCAAGGCTCTCATAAATACTGATGAATACTGCATCTGGTGTGAGAATCTTAATCTGGCCATGTAGAACAGTCTGACTGACGAGAGCTTGCTGACATAATGTGCTATGTTTAGGAAATGGTTAAAGCTCCCAATCTGTGATTGTATGTTGTTCATTATTAATATAGTATCTAACAACAATTGAGGAAGACCCTTAAATCAATTACTAATTAAGATGTTGGCATGCTTACTTCTGAAGAGAATAGAAGAGCGGCGCGATAACAAGCAGGACCAGCAGCAAGACGAGGGCGGTGACCAGCCCAGACATCTGAGTCTGGCACCCTGTTGACTCCTTGACGAGGGTCTTCGTAAGTGCAGCACTGGTGGTGAAGCAGCGGAAGAAAGAGGGCAGGATGTTGCAGAAGCCGATGGCGTACATCTCCTGGTTGGCATCTACTGTGTAGCCGTGTTTCTTGGCAAACATCTCCGACAGGGAGACAGTGATGGCAAATCCCACGATGGCGATGGAGAAAGCGTCAACAGCCACACTGGGGATCAGTGACCACATGGGCAGCTGGGGAGGGAGAAAGCCTGTGGGGATATCACCAGCAACGCCCGACCCATAATCTGTGTTGAAGTGGCCGAAGTGAGAAGCCAGTGTCGCAATTATGACCACGAAGAGCTCGAAGGGAATTGGAGCCTGGGTAAGGCCGTAAAAGAAAAACATAATACACCGTATTCAGATGGAAAGCCATTTTGTTCATCTTTACCACTGTTTTGTTGCCTGTCTGCACAAAAGCTGTAAACCTGCAAAACTTACATTTATATTTGAGCTAAACATTTCCATTCATCCACTTACCTTTAGCTTGGCTTTAAACCGATCATTAATCTCTTTGGTAGGTATCAGTATCAGCAAACACACCAAACTGGTCACCAGGTCACATATGTTGGTGTTTCCCAGGTTGGCGAACAGGCTGTACCAGGTCTTAAACAGAGTGAACCAGCCCTGGGGTCTGGGGATCTTCAGCCCCAGAAGGTATTTAATCTGTGATGTGAGGATGGTTAGGGAGGCTCCTGTAGCAAAACCACTGAGGAGGGAGTCTGAGAGGTAGACAGAGACAAAGCCGACCTGGAAAAGGCCCATTAGAACCTGAAAGAGAAAGAAAACATGAGAACGTTTCTATACTCAAATCAAAGCCTCTAGTCTGCTATGAAGCTCGACTGCTGCCTTGCCTCGCATTGCCTGTGTCTCGGCCCAAAAGAGACACTGGAACACACCGTAAAGGCTACAGCTGATGGCCAACTAGCAATGTGTTGATGTTAAATCTGGCTTTAGGAAGCAATGGACTGACATATTTAGCACCTTTGGATATTTTATGGACCAACTAATAAATTAATCAACAAATTATTCAACAGTGAAAATAATCATTAGGCCATTTCTGCACAACAATATGTGATAATATTTGGCTGTCTACTGTATGATATCACTCCTGCTCACTTACCTGGTAAACTCCAGCAATAAAGGTAACTGTTGCTCCCACTGTGATAGCATAGCAGCTTCTGTCACAATCAACAGCAACACTGTCGTTCCCCTGGCCAGCCAGCAGGATGGCACTGTTGTTACCACTGATGCTGCTGCCGCTTTCTGTGAGGTATCCTGCCAAAGCTAACTCCCTATCAACAACCTGACCCACAAGCAGACAGAGTACCCCAAAGATCCCCACTGAGATGTGTCTAGAGGTGCCTAAGAGGGCATAGATGATGGAGGAGAAGAAAGATGTATAGAGACCATATATGGGGTCCTGACTGGCCAATAAAGAGTAGGCTATGGACTGGGGGACCAACAGGATTCCGACGATTAGTCCTGACATGACATCGCCCAGCAGCCAGTCCCTTAGCTGGTAGCGTGGCAGCCATCTTAGAATCGGGACAAAGCCCAGTATTTTGGATTTAGCTTTCTTTGGGGTGCATGAGCAGTGTTTTTTGAGCCGATGAGTCACAATGGATTTGCAGTTTTTGGTTTCTTTCTCCACTCTTTCCAGAATGAGAGGCTGCTGCTGGTGGCTATCTGCGTCATCCTCTGCTGTTGCACAGCGGTTGTCACCATGATTCATGATCGAGCCCTTATCTGTAATGATTAGAAGACCAAGAGTTCTGTTAAGCCAATTAGCCATTACAACTTCATCTCAAACAACAACTGATAGCAAAAGGAGAAATAATGACTTGAAAAAAATGATGTCTATGCATACTCCTCTACACCTCAACTACAGCAACATACAACATGACACTTGAGAAGCAATGCAGAGTGAAGTGGAGTGAGGAGAAGCACTATTAGATGTCAGGTCAGAAGGCGTGGACCCAACTGCTTATTTCTTGACTTTTGCTGAGGCTGATGCTGATGTTACATCACAATGCTGATAAGATACTTCCCCTTATTCATACAATTCAGCTTAAGCGTATAGTGACCTTTAGACAGAAAACTAGGCCCTTATTGGTAATAACCAGTACTGCTATACCCACCAAAAAGGGACATAGCAAGCAGGAATCTTAAGAAAAATACAATACACTAACCCTTCAACAATTGGGTTTATTTTTATATACAGGCTAAAGCTACCTAATGTCTTTTTTTTTTTTTATGGTGCGTTAATCAAACTTTATGGAAGGGCCAGGCAATATATCAATATTCCATCTTTATCATGACATTAAAATATATATTGTCTTATAATTTGGATATTGTTATAAAAGGATATGGCATGAGTGTTGTCTTTACCTGGTTTTAAAAGGTGCATTACAGTAAAGTGATGTAATCTTCTGAACTATTCTAATACCTGCCTTTACCCACTTTCTCTTCATATCTGACAACTGGAAGGAGGGAGGTCAATGGTCCATGATGAATTCACTTGTCACTCAAACCACAAACGAGACAAGAATTAGCTAGCAAGTGTGCTGTTTCTTAACTGTGTGTTCAGTGGTTGTCTGGTGTTCATTGGTGTGTGTGTGTGTGTGCGTGTGTGTGTGTTTTTCTTGTGATTGCTTTGTTTCTACAAAACAGCCAGTAGCAGAGCTGATACAGTGGATTGTGAGCTGTAGTTTCCAGTGCAACACACCGATTTCTTGGACAGCTGCAGTGTCTCTGGGCTAGTTAAGTTGAGCAGACAGGCTGGGCATCCGCAGGGTGAACCAGTGGAAGGGCTGCCTGGGCTGTGGATACCCGGCCTGTCTGCTCAGCCTAGCCCAGAGACACTTTGACAGCAAAGAGCGGCTCCAGAGGATGAGTGACCCCAGGAAAATGCATGTTTTTTTGGGAAACTACAGCTCATAAACCCACCACATCTGAACCGCAAGAAAAACAGACAAAGGAGGTGGAGTACAGCGTGATTTCCCACATCCCTACAATATTGTCACAATATCGATATAGAGGTTGTTGTTAAATATAGAGATACTGGATTGTGATGCTCAGTCCTAGCATTTATGGAGTGCTTTTGAGGAGATTTCAATATATGTTGTGTATCGCAATATGGCTAAAAATATAGTATAATTCGCCCCCATTTATACAAGCAAATGCAGCAGCAAGCCTATCTTCTTCCCCCAGAGCTTTCTGTATGCCCTTAAAGTCTGCTAAAAACTAAGCTTTATCTGGTTGAAAAGTTATTTTTTATGGCATGTGAAGAGTGTGAAAAAGTCCTTTTATCACGAAACAAATTTGAAACGAACTGCTTGTGAAGAATTGCTCTTATGGCACAGGAGGTGTGAAAACCAAACTATCACCTATCGATCACACATCACAAGCTCTCTACCCTCCAAACCGAGCTTCCTCTGTTCCTACCTCAGTAGACTTGCTATTTAAAGTAGTCTCAAAATAATAGCGGTAACAGGATTACAGTAACTTGTTTTCAAAGAGGACTCGTATGTAATGGAGATAATGAGATTAACGTTCGTGTCCATTCTTACACTCTTTAAATGCTGACCGTGACCAGACTTTCTGTTTGTCTAGCACACACTACAGCCATTAATATCCGATATATACAGTCTTAAAAAACCCCGGCGAACTACTTTAAAGTCCCCTGATTACTGACCTACTAGCCAACCTAACCCGGTCCAGGAGCTACGAACGTTAGCGGGGCTGTGAATGGGCACCATTGTAAACAAGTTGTCAACGTGGACAAGAGGTGAAACTTTAGGCGACAACAGTAAACTAACGTGACAGTCTGCTCTTCCACGGGAGAAATAAAGAAGTTATTGTTAAAGAAAAAGGAAACTGACCTTAGCTCGACCCAGTCCTGTTTCACCGAGTTAATGTGAGGTTATGTTCAGACGGCTGACTGTCATTCCGCCTCAAACTCATTTTAACAGCTCTGTTTCCAGCTCCGTGCGTGATGACGTGTCGTGGAGCGAACCTCTCGACGTCATATGACAGGCTGCGACAAAGATGGTCTCTGCCCGAAGATGATTCACTTGTAGCAAAAAAAAAGACATCGTCCGAAACAAATAAAACGATAAATAAATGAAGATAACCAGGAGATTCACTTCAGAAGTAAGTTAATGTTTGTGCTGTTGTTATTGTTATTGTTTTTGTTATTGTGGCTCAGACTTACATTTATTTAAGTACAGTACTTAATTGCAAGTTTGAGGTATGGATGTACTTGAGTTTTTCCATGCTCTGCTACTTTGTACTTCCTCTTCCATTACATTACATTTTAGAGGCAAATATCGCTCTTTTTTCCTCGACTACATTTATCTGATAACTTCAGTTACTAGTTACTTTGCATGCTTTATTCTGAAGCAATCTGCATTTACATCTTTCTGTAATATGTGCAGCAAATAAATTTGGTTATTGAGTGATGTCTTTTTTTCCCCTACAAAGTGAATCATCTGTCATCTTTACACTGTACCATCCTCACACAAACCTACATTGATGAAATGTAACAGAGTGCATTGACTCAACTACTGTAAAATTGTAGGTAGTTGTACTTTAGTATAAGATTTTTCATCCTGCTACTTCATGAATCTATGCTACTACATGTTGGACACAAATTAACTTTTATTTACACTGCTACATTTATTTAAAGGAGCACTACGTGGTTTTGGGGAATATGTTTTTATCAAGAGAGAACGATCTTCATTGAGTGATTTCTTTATGCTCAAAGAAACTGAATAAACACACTCTGTTTTCAAACAACAAACCAACTTTAAAGGACAGCACAATTTATCTACTTCCTGTTTGTTGAGATAAATATAATAATGGCGCTCCAGTCTGTATGTGAATATATGATCTGTGTGTGTGTGTGTGTGTGTGTGTATATGTATTTTATTCATTGTGTTGTTTTGTTGGTGCTATGGACCTCTCATGAGATGTGTCCCTAATAAAGTTTGAATTGAATTGAATTGAATTGAATTGAATTAATAATATTCTTCTCCAAATATACATAGTGCCCCTTCAATAGCCCTTATCTGAAGTAAATCTCCTAATTATCTTACTGTAATAACCACAAAGATTATTACTATAGCATACGTTCTTTATTATTATTTTACTTAAATTATGATGTCTTATTTTGCTAGAAAGTGATTTATCAAGCCCACTTGTTCTTAACTTGAGTAGCCAGGGCTGGCCCGAGGCATAAGCGACATAAGCGGCCGCTTGGGGCCCCCAAGAAAAAGAAAAAATTACATTTTGTTTTTACATATTAAATACATTAAACAAGTGACATGAATGAATGAATAATTCAAAACAAGATGACTCTGATTTCATGATCAATACATCTGCCTACAACTGCTGTGTCTGCCAGCATTTGATTCATGCGCATAAACTAGACACCTCGCGTGCAGAGACAAAGCGAGGATGGACTTTGGATGGAGTTCCACTGAATGAACCTGAATGACTCAAGAGGTGAAGGGGCGGCCTGAAGCCCAAGTCATTGCGTGAAGTCGCTACCTCAATAAGTCAAAAAGCAAAAGGCTATCTGAATCTGAACGAATCTCCAGCTGGCCATCCCAAAAAGGCACCAGAATAAAGGAAATCACATCTGCATTATGCATCTGCGCCCAGGGGGACAGTAGTTCATAATCTGTCACTGTATTAATACAATTTATAATGTAAAATGATAGTGTGACATTTGTGTCAATATATGTCAAGCACAGGTGACTCCGCAGTGGTGGGAGGGGCCCCA
>OMLP01024594.1:0-24596 GCA_900302685.1 Spondyliosoma cantharus | reverse complement strand
TAGGGTTAGAAGAAGATCATGGTTTGGCTTAAAATAGCCATTTTGGTTGCCACGATCACAGAAGGTGATGGTCCGACTTCCCATGAAAAATTGACGCAAACAGCTGGAAATATCACCAGGTCTCCTTAAAAACGCCCCAAAGCGTAAAGATATATATATATATATATATATATATATATATATATACGCCCTGGTGTCCTGAAAATATCCACTGGTGTGAGTCGAACTGCGGTCAGTCGCTTGGTCAGGGTCTCATGGCAAATTGTTTAGATTTCTCTGATCTTTTGGTGCCTGATCTTGGCTTCACATTCACAGTGGCCATACTTCAGCTGGACGAGTCCTGGCAATCATCTTTTATTGTTGCTTCGTGATAGATTGTTTTCACTATGTTTGTTTGATATACACTTAATTAGCAATTATCTGTTCATTAATGTCAAACATAATAGTTTTACTCTCGTTCGGTAAACACGATTGATTTGATGTAGTCGATCCTGTGGGTCTTCGGTTCCAAGTCGCATCTGGTGCTTGGACCCTGGTATATCTGCCTGCATGTGTGTAATTCATTTTAATTTAGTTTAGTTTGGTAATGTTTGAACAGATCTGAAAGGAGACAATACACAAAATAGATGCACGCTTGCATTTTCAGACATGTCACTGAGGATCTGCCAAAGCATTTCAGTCTATGTCATTGTGACATGTTTCTCAGGGTCGCTAGGAACTGAACATAACAAGACTTCCAATGTGCACTTCTATGTGGCTTTTGCTGTGATTTACAAGACACCTCAAATACTGAGTGTGCTGAATCATGAAGCTCTAAAAGAAGCTTCTAAACAGTGGTTGATTGTTAAGAAAAAAAAATACTTCCTTTTCCAGAGACACCCAGATTTATTGGCTCCATAAATAAATCCACAGCTCAGCCGAGGCAAGCCCCAGTTAAGGGCCTCTGCACTAGAAACCTAACTGCGGCTTAGTCTGAAGTTCAGCCACCTCATATTTCATCAATTTTGGATTTATAAAGTTAAAATTGACATCCCATTTGGAGCGAGCTGGGGTCTCAGAGCACGGCCGGGGGGCATTGGAGAGCTTCATCATCTTGACAGGAACTGACACCTCGGGCGTTCGTCAGGCCACCAGCCTCACTGCATCCTCCCTGGGTGAGCAATTATGTGTGAATCGCCAGCTTTGTGTCATTCCTTATGGCTCTAATACCCCTTCCTCTTCATTGAACATCTGAAGGGAAGAGGGAGAACCGCAGCAGCAACGGCCGTCATCGACTGCCTGGGAACTCTATTTTAATTAGCCAAGCTCCCAATTACAAACCAGGGGAAGACAAAAAGTCTGGATGTGTCCGCTGATATTTCCCTTCTTATTGATTCTCAGCAGTGTGTAAAGTGTGTAAATTCGTCATGAAGGTGACTCGGATGGCTTTTCTAATTGAATTGAGGAGAGCATGACTTGGTGCAGTGGAGATAATATCAATCAACTGTGCAAGATTGGGCCTTATCTTTTTCTAATACGTTGTCCTGGATGTTGTTAGCTCCACAAAATGATTGTCTGTGTATCAGAACATTCACAGAGCAGATGGCAAACAGGACTGATGCTAATTTCTACATGTTTAATAAGACAAAGGGTTTTTTGCATGCAAATGCGTATTTCAGAATCCTAATTAATCACAAATTGTCTTTCACGCCTTTTCAGACCTCTCAATGAGTTGCTGATGTGATAATGGAATGACTCCTCCCATTTGCTGTGGATGGGATACAAAATGTTGTGACGTTCAATTTGTTTAAACAACTGTTGCGTTACTCCACTTGTTAAACAGCATTGTAAAAATTACTCAAAAGTAGTAGTAAACAGTGTCATGTCATGTTAAAATATTTCTGTGATAGAAGTGAAAGTCACCCATAGGAATAGTGCGTGAGTAAAAGTCTCTGATATTAAATGTACTGTCATTTCAGTGTCGCTATGGTTGTGTTCTATGTGTTTTCTGGGATTTGGGACTGGGACTTTTGCTCTGTATCCCTGCTGTGTTCTTGTGCTCCTCACCAGTCTGCTTTCCCTGCACACCTTCACTGCATCTCCTTCTTTTGCTGCGCCATGTTCCCGGTGTTTTCCAGCCTATGAGCTCCGTCCCATGTTCCCAGTGTGCTTCCAGTCATTGCCCTCAACTGTGTTTCTCCGGCTCACTCCCCTGCGCCTCGTCCCCTCGATTGTTTAGCTATTAAATTTAAGTCCAGTCTTTTGTTTAGTCTTTGTCAAGTCATCTGTTGTGGTTCCCCGATGGTCCTTGTGCTGCCGTGATCCTTAATAAAACTTCACCCACTGCACTTCCTGTCTGCCATCTTCCGCGTTTGGGTCCACCCTGTCCGCTCCAGCCTGAAATGTACTTGAATATTAAAAGTAAAAGTAAATTGTATGTATATTTTTATGTATAAAAATGTATACTACAGGTCAACCAGTTTTTGGCTTGGTCGATTACTGGATCCAATATTCAGCATTTTTCGGATTATTGGAATTTGATTAAATTAATTATTATTAGATTTTTTTTTTTTTACTTTTGCTTAAATGCAGCATGCAGTCTGCAAAGTAACTAGTAGCTTGAATCATCGCATTAATTTAGACAAGCAACAAGAACAATATTTGCCTCCAAATTGCAGTGAAGTGGAAGTATAAATGGAAATACCAATTTCATACAACATTGTGCTTGAGTACAGTACTTTTGGATGAGGATGTTTTTTTTTGGTGTGTACCACGAACCTGCCATTAGTGTTTCACAGCTGAGCACCATTGACATGATTGGGATGAAGATCAGCTACTAAGCTACCGTAAAAGCATGCTTCTTAGAAAATCTGTGCCCAGAACAAGGTGAGCTGAGCAGTCAGGGTGAGGCAACTGCTCTGTTGAGTTCGGTATCTCATCAGTGTGTGATGGTTAAAGGATTGAAAGATTGACGATTGACGATGAAAGTATTTTATAGCTGTTCTGAACGCCACACTGAATGGTGAAAAATATGAACGGAGCTTCTGGGTCTGAAAAGTGAAGCTCACGGCAGGAGTGCTGTAAACCTGCATTCTGTTGACCAGCAGGGGGCGATACCATTGGTGTAAAAAAAGACAAGGTCACTTGTATGGAAGCTTATGAGAAAATGACGCTCCTTATCACTTTATTTATTAGCTCGGTTAACAGTTTATTGTCTTAATCGCTTGTTTCAAGTATCCTTGAATACAGCATGATGTTCATTTTGTAACATTTGGTTCTATTCAGGGAAAAATAGACCAAAAACATGACTACCTTGTGATTGACAAATCGCTACCATGGCAACTGTCATTCAGGAAAGAGACGTATTCTCAACAGCTCCACTGTTTAAATCTAAATATGGTCACTTTTGGCCTCAAAAAACAAGATGGCCTCCAAAACGCAATTATTGTTTAAACAAGGACACGATCTTTTCGACGGTCTGTCCTCATGGTGTTGCAAGCGGCTGAACATACAGAAAGAGACAAACATTTTGTAGAGAATGAAAAAACAGCTGTTCCCACTGTTGGCACTAGTATTGAAAACGTATGTATTGTCAGATACAGCCGACCTGATCTCTATAGAAAAGTTGTAGGAGGACAGATGTTCAATTCCATATGCACTTGAAGCCAACTGAGGCTTTATTGAAACCAAGGTGGTGTTCCTTAACTGACCCATTTTAATGAGGTCTGAAAAGAATGAAATAATTTGCTCTCCAAGATTCAAATACATGGATTGGGGACAATTTAAACATTATCAATTGAAATGTAAATTTCACTAACAACAATAAATTACAATGATGGAATTTTAGCTAAAGTTACACTGCATTTATTTTGTAACTTTCTATATTTATTTTATTTTAGCTGAATTTCCAAATCTCTCTGGACTGATTGTGGTGGGTTCAGATCACAGGAGTGCAAGGTGTGGCGACTGACTCCTGATTCATGAGCGAAAGCAGCTTGGGGCATTCCCTACACAGCCAATCATGGTGTGACGACACCCTTTTGTAAAGGCTGAAGAGAGTACGGGAATGAGACCCAGGTCAGTCCGATTCTCATTCTGATTGCGTCCTTGACACATTGCAGCCTCATCCAAACAGACTGTCAACCAGCAACTCTGCTCTGTTAAGGCCCTATTGAGATGTCTTCGCTGTCCTTGTTCTTTCTAGTTGAGGGAAATTGTGAGCATTCTACAACCTTGTTACGTGACCACCAAAAGTGACCATTCAACTAAGCCACCTGCATCAGGACCAGGCCAGAGTTTTGCTTTCCTTTCAATTGCCTGGCTCCTGCAGGTTTCCTTTGTTGCTTGTCTTGCTGAACCCTTTAATATCCAAGCCCCTCTATTCACCTTCAGTTTTTCCTATTTCAGTTCATTAGGGATCTAACCCAGAGATTCCACCAGATGAGTGTCCGCTGCGTTACGGCTCCAATCCAGTTATGCTCTGCCGTCGGGCAACCCCCACCGTTTGTGTTTTGAGTCCACCACGGTGCAGTACTGTCGACAACTGGCGTCGCGAGACCGGGGAGTTCCCGTGATAATCGCATAATCACTGCCGACTGCAGTCCCGACCGAAGGATTAGTATAAGAGCTTGTATTTGTCTCTTTTTTGAGATTTGTGTGCTGGTGTCAACACGGAGTGTTTTATTTTGAAAAGTAACCAGGTGTTATATTGTTGTTTCAGTGCGTGACTTCCTGTCTGCTCTGTGCTAAATTCAGCTGAATTGCTGCGTCATGCTCCAGCATCCGCCAGCTATAGAAGTCCAGCGTATCTGTTCCGGAGGGTTCCAGATACGCAGCGCAGCGGACCTGGTGGAAGTTAACACATAGACTACAGTGAAACCTATCAGCTCTGCTGGCGTGGCGGAGACGTAACGCAGCAGACACGTATCTGGTGGATTCGTGGGGTAGAAGGCAGTAAAATAAGTTTCATTATTCTATTCATTATTTTATTATCCTTTTAAGAGGCATTTTTTGAGTATTATCCAAGTATAAGTGACCGTTGGCCTTCCCTGTAGATACATATCTTTTGTTTATATTCTTACATGGCTTGGGGCTGGTTTGAAGGCATTTTCTCTCCAGTGCTGCCACAATTTGCATATTGCAAATGTCAATGACAGTGATGCATTAACTGAATATATTCAGTATTTCTAGTAAATTCACTTCTAGTTGAGGCAGTAACTGTAGTGTGTGCAGTTTTTATCTGCTACAATCCCATTTCATGGTGTTGGCTTTTACCTGTTTGGCATTAAGGTTTACTGACGTAGCTAATCTCCGAGACAGCCATCAGTGAACCTACAGAATGCCAAGCTGTTACTTTATACTATGACACTAATACTACTCAGAATTCATAGAATATTGTCTTTTTTTCCTTCTGTTGCTCCTCTCTAATGTTGGAGCAAAAAGAGATCAGTTCGAACTGAGATTTTAAATTTATTCCTGAGGAGCTGAATGAAAGAGCATCTTCAAGTGATGCAGCCACACCATTAAAAACCACTGACAGGTATCATTTTGATACCATTCAATATTCTGCAGGTAAACCTTAGTACACCCCCTATTGGCAAAGGCACTCCCCCCAGCTGAACATTGTGCCCTCACACCAAAAAATAGCCTCAGGAATAGCCAGAGGATTGTAACAAAAAGCTAAAGGCACCAACCTGGCCTACAAATGCTCCAGATCCCAGTACGATCAAGCATCCACGGGATATGTTGGACCAAGTCCAATCAGTGTGGACGATGCTCGCTGTTAATTATGTGGCCAATGGAAACCAACGTGCATCAAACAAAATCACCACAACCAGCTGCACTTACAAGTTTGTCCAAAACAGCATCAGTAGAAGAGGTCAAATTACAGTCAGTGTGTGGAAAAGATTAAAATAACAAATCTTTGCAGGTCCATTTGTGGAAGCTATGTTTGCTGTGTCAACATTGCCCACTTCTGTCTGCCTTTGAGAGAGGGCAGATTTTGTCTGGCAAATGGTAAATTGACCTGCAATTATATGGTGATTTTCTGGTCTACTGACCACTCGTTCAGACACTGGTGGCAGAGGCTGCCATGCAAGGTGCCACCTGCTCATCAGTAGCAAATTGGGGTTCATATCTTCCGAGGATACTTCCACATGCAGCCGGGAGATCTGGGGATCGAGCCTCCATCCTTTCGATTAATGGACAGAGGTTGAATGTCAGGGCAATGTACACACGGATCACCTTTTGAAATTGATTGTTACGGAGGATTTCAAGCTGCTCTATACAAATGAGAAAACGACTGACCTTCAGTCGAGCACAGCCGAATATTTGATAAAAAAGTTAGATTTTAGTATCACTTTAGTATGTTTTAGGCTGGGTTGTATTTAACTTTAGGAGCACTCCCTTAATGTCAGTCTTTGTGATTGCATCCTGCGATTGAGATATGCGGAAACATTTTTACGCAGGGACGTTAAGAGAGAGGGAGAGAGAGGGCAGGAGAATGGCCTCTAAAAGCATACTGCGCTGGTCAAATGTTACCAAAACTGAATACGCCCCTCTTGATGTACATTTGCAGAGACGAGCATGGAAATGCTGCCCATTTTCTCCCCGTAGTTAAGTGCACTCTCATCTGTTGTGCCACACAAAGCGCAGCTCAATCTATTTTCAGGCCTCTGAAGGCGAGCACTCAATTGATTGGACGGGGGAGAAAAGGCTGATTGACTGGCTGGAGTGATGTTTACTTCACGCTGTCTTTATGTTGTCTTCCAGGATGGCTCATAGTGGGTACTCAGTGTCACCCGTTGAAAGGGTAAGTACAGGGGAATCTTGGGCCCCAAGCAGCTGGAGTCCACATAACATGGCAGATGGCCCACCCTCTGATTGCAAATACTTATTTCAATGCTCAGTACATGCATCGTCACATGACTGCTTCATTTACTCTCCCCTGACTTTATTTTCAAACCATGAATAACTGTAATTTGCATGAAGAGCTGTGAAATTAAAATATTGATGTCACGGTCAATTTCTGTTGTGAAGCTGTCATTTCTCATTAATTTGGTTTAGCTACGGTTATTCAAGGATTCAACCATGGTCATGCAAATACGCTCGCATTGACATTTATTCCCGTGCAATTTTTAGAAAATCCAATGAGATCAATACCTGCAAAAGGCATCAGATTTCCTTTCAGCAGATAAATCTGCAGGAATAATTGAGCATGTCGATGTCTCGAGGAGAGAAAATATGACTACACAAACGTTGCGTGTTTAAGATAACCTCCCTCCTTCCAAAGAAAAGCCAACAGCAGAGAAAAAAAACAGATCTTTAAAACACAGTTGTTCACCAAGAACTCCTCGGAAAGGTACCTAGTGTAAATTATAAACCGGAAATTGAAATTGAATGTTTTCACCACAGTTTCTTTAATGAATCGTAATTTCTGTAGTATCCTCGCAGCTTCATTCAGACTTGAGTGGCTCATCTTTAAATTTAGACAGCGTTAAACCAGGCAGGATATCGTCACAACACACCAACAATTAATCCAGAAGTGACTGGCTACAAAATTATGCAAAGACAGACTCTCAAAATGTGTACAAAAAGTCTGTACAGTAACCTCTGCTCAGACAGACATCATGTGGCAATTAACCCCAGTGCTTTGCTTGGGGTCCTGGAGGCTCTCTAGCGCAAAGAACATGCATATCATTTCTTTCTTAACTTCATGACTGATCCTACTTCAATGAGAATTGCGAATATATGTGATTTTGAACTAATGATATGTTTAGTGTCTGCTGCAGGAAATATAGGAAAGTTCTATTTGGGGTCTCAGAGACACCAGTGAGGAGTGATGTAGACCAAAATGTTGCACATTCGTTGGTTTTCGAATGACTTTTTTCTGAAAATATAATTATTAATATACAACCCATAAAAAATATGACACCCAGATTCCCCCGAAAATTGTGAGCCTTTGTAAAAAAATAAAAAAATACACAATGTTATAATTTGCTAATCCTTTTTGACATATACTTAATTCGGAACAGTACAAAGACAATTTATATAATGTTTTACCTCATCAATCATCAACATCATTTTTAAAGGTCCCATATTATGAAATACACCACCCACTGGTAAAATGGCTCCTACAGGCTGTTCAGATTCAGCTCCTGTCGTTACGTAACCAAAGGAGTCATTTTCATAGGTCGACCTCCTCTGTGCGGTGATAGGAGATATCTGAGAGGAAGAGTTTAATGTTAATAATATTACGATGGAGCTTGGTTGTCACAGTAAAAAGTCTGGAAATGTGCAGACTGGAGACAGAGACGATGCGAACAGTGTCCAAGAGTTTGGAGACGAACACAGCTTTCACTAGCTGTTAGCCATTAGCTACATGGTAGTAACTGTAACAACACATACGAACAAACTAACATTATTCAGACACACTAACCATTCTGAAACGTCCTGCTGCAGCCGCAGAGTCTGTGTTTCTTCAGGAGCCTCTCCTTCTGGGTCCGATTCTGGGTCAAACTTGTATGGTTGAACGAAAGCATCTCTGCGAGCCATAGGGATACGTCCACTGTAAACATTAGTGCATGCTACCAGCTAGCGTCGGAGGCATCGTCTGCCTGAGGGACGTGTAGCACGCAAGGCCATTGGGCAAGGCTCTCCAAGTAGGCGTCGACAGACAGAGCTCATTAGCATTTAAAGGGGACATATTATGCTAATTTCTGCTTCTTGACATGGTTCCATGATGTCTAAATGGAATGTTAGTAACATGCTTTGGTCAAAAAATGCTGAAGAATTGAGCACAGCAGGGTTCTTGAAACGCCAGTTTCACAGCCATGCTCTAGGTGGATGGTTTCAGTGCCTTTCCCTTTAAATGCTAATGAGCTACGGCGTGCGCCGCCCAAAGACAGTATTTGCGCCGCCCACTTCTTCCTGCTGGGCGGAAGATGTGAGGACGGCATCGTGTGACCATGGCAACGGCTGAGTTTGTGGAAGAAATGGCTGCTGGACAACAGACTGCGGTGCAACCATACCTGTTCAAGCCGGAGTCTGACCCAGAACAACAAGAGGCTCCAGAAGAAAGTCAGCAGCCAAGAATGAACATGGATGTTTCTCAGTGGTTAGTAGTTAACTTTGTTACCTCGACATTACTTTTATGTTACTGCAGACTAGCGAAAGTTTTATGGGCTTATTGGCCATCTCCCCATGTTGTTACTGATAACAGCCCCTTTCTCATGCCTCGAGTGTTTACATCATAAAGCTTAGCCAAACCTTGGCTGGCGTTAACTGCTGTTCAGTTGCAGTAACGCGGATGCAATTTAGCAATTGCCGTTACAAGAGAAAAGCGTAACCCCATATTATTTATTTACCTGTATGTAGCCAGGTAAGTCAATTGAGAACCCGTTATTTGCATGACGACCTGTAATTAGCTACTGCAATCAATTTTCAACAACTGTAGTAGCCACAGTTACCTCCGTCACCTCTCTACCAGCAGTATTGTTTTTTAGCCAGTTACAACAGTGTATAAACTTTAAATAAATATTACAAAAGAAACAACAAAATGTGATTGATTAGCGATCACAGTTTCCAATGTATAATACAAATTCTGCTTAAAAACAGATGGCAATTGTGAACAAATGCCCAGAAAAACCCGAGAATATCTGCTGTATGGAAACACCACAAGTAAGTGTGAACACTGGGCAAACATGGTTGTCATTTTGCAGTCTATCTTTTCTCTAATCTACTGTCAGTCACTTACCTTTCATAATTTCTAGGTTACACGAAGACTACAACAACTTCCTGAGCTACCATCATGCATGGTGGACCGTCCTGGCCTAGAACCTGTCTACCTGAATGTATTTGCACTGCAGAATGCACTGAACATTTATCGGGCAGACTATGGGGAATAGTGCAGTAAGCTTTTAGTCACATAAATACTATTAATTTATCACAAAAGTGTTGTGTACATAACCGCTTCCTCTGTCTTACATTGCTTATAGTTAACTATCTTTTACTTGTTAATATGAACATTACATATCAAACAATGAAAACACACAGAACAGTTAGGAAAGATCTTTTATTGTAAGCTGAAGTGGAACAGTTGAACTTCATATATTAACTTCAATATCAATATTAAAATAATAACAAAGTAAGTATCTAGTTGCCATGGATGTAAACATTCAGTGCTGACTTTATATTGAATTGTGTTCAGCCAATATAGCCTGCAGAAGCTTTGTAAGATGGTGCTGGGGCTTTCTGGGGCAGAGTTAGAGTTGTGCTGTCTGTGTGGTGCTGAGGATTCGTGCAGAGTTCCCTGACACAGAAGGACAGTATGTTGGGTTCAGACCCATCCTTTGTTGAACCTTGACACATAACTGGCTATAACGTCCAGCTTGTTGGGTCCATCATACTGAGCCGAGAGGTCTTCAGGGATTATGAGTTTCAGCACCTCGTTCACATATGGGGCAGGGTCCTGGAAAACCTTCTCAATGATCAGGTCCAACAGTGCATCACCATATATGCAGTGCAATAAACAAAAATTAATGTTTACAGGAAAATTGCACTAGAACCAAAGAGCCTTGTGCTGCAGTGTTGTAAAGTTTCTCTTATTTCTCCTAATTACTTCTTATTTATACATTCTCATTATTTATTATTTATTTTGAAAATCATCTTAAAAAGACTTCAGATTTTATTTGTTTGTGTTTATTTTCAACCTGTTGTGTTATGCCTGTGTGTCCACGTTTAGTTTAATTTGTGGGGTTTAAATAAAAGATTTTTAAACTTACAGAATGTCGGCTCTGTTTGGCTTGGTTTGGCTCTGCACTCTCCCTTCCTGGACTTTGGAAAGCTCAGTTTGAAAAGAGGATCTCCTGATGATGTGGTGGCTTGTCCTCTATCAGCATTCTCATTGTAGTGCCGTGCAGCCAGGTAGAGTCTTGAACAGTAAAAAAGAAAATCAAACATGAAAACAATTGCAAGAAATGGGCAAATGTTCTCAACAAGTGATCAGTTTAATTTACCTGCACAGCATTCCCAGATATGGATATGAGCAACACATGACAGCACTGTTACAGTACAAACTCAAGCAAAGGCTGCAACAGCTCATTGTTACACTTGATCGAAAGCAATTTGCAATCTAGAACACTACAACCCTTCACTTATGTAATGTGAATGACGAGAGTTGTGTGCCAACACTGTCTTTGAGGTGGCTCAGTCTGGCAGCTAATATCTCTTGTAGTGCTAGCAGGTAACTGTAATGATGTACTGGCCTATATAAAAAAGAGAAGTGACATCAACTTTATCTTACATGTATAGCTATGCCAACAGCTACCTAAAGCATAAAAAAGGATCACTCACAAATAAACTCCAGGAGAAGCAACTCATCACACAGAACGGTTGGCTTGGAGAGTAAATTGTGCTGTGAGGTAGCAGTCAACCATACACTCATTTTGCCCTGGGCTATGCTAACATATTCCAGTTTAGAAAACATTTTCAAATGCATTATTTCACAAAATCCCGAAAACTTAGTCCCGGTGGAGGGTGTGTGTATGTACTGCTTGACCGACCGGGTTGCTGGGTTTGCATTTGGAAGCCGTGCTGATTGCTAACTAGAGGCTAGCGGGTAGCGCTAGCTTGGAAGCTAGTGGTTAGCGTTAGCTTGTACTGTGTGGCAAAACACTGCTTGGTTAGTTTGTGTAAAATTGCTAAATAAACACAGCTAAATATTTGTACATTCAGACATTTCCCTAGGACGTGCATTACATAATCTGCAAGATCAGAAATGTACTACACAGAATGATTCTGCTGTAGCACTAACTTGTGTGGTCAGAGAAGCTAGCGGTTAGCTGCTAACCTTACCTTGTTCTCAATGGCAAAACACACACCACATCACGACCAAGTTCACCCTAATCTACAGAAACACACAGCTAATTATTTGTATACTTACATGTCCCTCATCTGTAAGTATTCCACACAAAGTTGGAAGTGCTCCACCGTTTAGAAAAAGTCTCCCGACTAATCTTGCCTTGTACTGACAGAGGTTGGAGAAACAGTCTGTCTGGAAGTGGTTAGCACACACAAACAGTTTTTGCTAACTGGAGCTGGGACGTTGCCTTCAAAAATGAATTAAATCCATGCTGCTCTTCTGTCTTCTGTGGCTGGGACACGATGCAGTGTTGTGTGCTCATCTTTAGAGCCAACAACAGAACACTTCACGTTGCACTCCGACATGGTGCTTTCATAACATAATGGCAGATCTCTGAGAAGGTAACGCTGTAGCTGGTGGGTGGAGACACGCATAGGTATGTGGTGAAGGGAGGGGGTAGTGTGTGGGAATATGCAAATGATCGGTCAATGACGTCGGTAACCAAAGCCAAATTTGACTCGCTCATCTGGAAGATGAGAAGCTCAGAAATCTGTATCTCACTAGAAAAAAATGTTTCAAAGTTTCTATGCGTGTGGCAGCACCTTAGACCAAAAAATAACACCCCAAATCCCAGAAAAAGTCAGTTTTTCATAATATGGGACCTTTAAAGGTGCAGGCACAGAAACAGCCTGCTCTCAGCAGAGCAACTTTTAGACAGCTGAAATTCAGGACCATGGATGGGTTTGGGGCAATGCATATCGAATACAGTGTTGTTGGACCTTTGACAGCTGTGTGAAATTGATGAAAAACAGTAAAATATGACACCTTTAACAATATCACCTCTGACACCCCAAACTGTAAATGTACATTTCTATGCAGATGACACCGTTTTATATGCTTCCGGCTCGTCTGCTAATCTCACTATTGCAAATCCACAGTCTGCTCTTGATGCATTTCCTTTATCTTGTTGCTTGTTTTAAATCTTGGAAAAACTAAAAGTATCCAGCCTATCACCACGATCCAAACCTTTCAGTGTTCTTGAATTACTTGATAGTAAACTTGGTAGTTTACCAGAAAGTTACCGATCACACTTCACTGTCGTGTTTTTCTTAATTTGAAAAATTTGTTTGTGTTTCTTTGTGTCTCTGAATTCATTTCTGTCTGTTTTTGCTTAAACTGTCTATAATGATTTTGTGCACAAATGTTTCTTTTGAAAAAGAGATGCTGATCTCAATGAATCCAACAGTTTAAATTAAAGATTCAATAAAACTCTCTACTGACGCTTCGCTGCTCGGCTGCTTTGCTCTGCATGTGTGTGTGAGATGCTGCAGCAACATGATGATTAATTACACCAACATATTAAACCGATAAAGGAACCATTAACATCAGAGCTTATCAATACTACAGCACTTAATCATTTAGCTCCAGGGCCCGTTTAAAACCAGCATTTATCAACGAACACCGAGGCGATAAAATACCTTTATTACAGCAAACTGAACACCACAGTGAATCACACAAAAACAAAACAGCTCATTTAAAATGTTTTTCTGGTGAACTTTTTACAGTTCGGGGCAAAGATAGATTTATTTTCCTGGTCAGATCACAGTTTCTTAACTTGTCCCATAAAAATAAAAATGTTCTTTTATCTGTGCTGGATGTTTGGATATCTTCACATTTCCACTTCTTCTTCTAGACTTTGGAGTGGTTTTCACAAGCCAAACACTTCCTGTTCCTACACCCACTTCCTGTTCCTACACCCACTCTGACTTTTGACACCTTGCTCGCGACCACGCTCATGTGTTCAATCTTTATTTCTCACCTGTTTTGTTTCTTCTCCTTCTCCCTGCACGTGTTTTCCCTCTGCATGTCTGTCTGCCAGAACCTGTCCGATCCACAAGAATCGGTCCAGCAGGTAAATGTTGGGTCACGTGTTCTGCTGGATTTTTGTTGGAGTTCTGAGTTTTAACTCTTCTCTTCTGTTTCAGGGTGTCACTACAATCAGTCCAGATGGATTTAGCGGTAATGTCGTCATCATTTCTGAGAAAAGCTGTGATATTGATTCATGAGCCGATCGTGCAGCTTTAACAACTGTTCAAGACCAAATGTTATAACTAATATTAAAGCACCAAAAGGTGAATTATTAAAACTCTGAGGTTCTTACATTGATCGATTGCTTCACCGACTGATCTGATGCAGCTTCTATTTATTTGTAACAGAGTCCAGTGAGATTTCCACAGTGCAGCCATCTCTGGACCGAACAGAACAGGTCCAACCGAGGCCGTTTGCTCATCTCATCGGTTAGATTCCTCTCAATACTCAAACCTAAAGAATGTAAAAGACCCTCATGCTCAATAAACTGATCTTTATTGTCTTTGTTCACAACAACTATTTCCACTCTTCTCCATCTTCTTTCTCTCAGGTGCCTACATGCCTGAGGAGGGAAACAACAGATATGAGGTGCAGTGGATGCATAGCGGTGGAGAAGCCGTCCTCAGTAACATGGGCTACAACAACGGCCGGTTGCTGGTTCAGAAGACTGGTTACTACTACATCTACAGCAAAGTGACAGTAAACGCTGCAGAGGAGTGTTCACTTATCCTACACAAGGTCCTAAAAGTTATGCTAGCATATGATAGGCCTATAGAACTGATGAAGTCAACAAGGTAAGTCAGCGCACTGTCTTCATCATGTTGTGGTGATTTCTTCTGTGTGACATCTTTGGCATGTTCCATCTAGCCTCCGCTGCCCGAAAGATCGAGCATCAGCTCGAGAGAATGAGGAGAATCTGTGGAACAGTTTCCTGGCAGGAATCTTCCAACTGCAGAGCGGAGATCAAATCTTTGTCACTCTGGAGAATACACAGATCCGTCCTGGAACCACTGAAAACTTCATGGGGGCCTTTATGATATCAACTTTAGAGCTGTGAAGAAATACCTGTGATCAGATCACATCTGTCCGTGTGTTCAGCTGCATCTTATGCTGAATTATACACATCTAATAAACATGTGGATTATCTTTTTTGTCTTTTGTTGTCTTCTAAATTGTTGTTGAACAAATTAAAATTGTTCAGATATCATGAAAAAAAGATCACATATCGTCATATAATGAAATCCTGTAGATAACATGTGAACTCTGTACCTGTGTGAATAAAATGCTCTTATAAAAAAAATAAAGTGAGTAGCCGTTTCTGCAGTTTCTGATTCAGTCACATACCTGCTGACGCTCCTCAGTCTTCAGCCGTGCTTCTGACTGGTAATTGTTCCTGTTTACTGCCTGACTTCATAGTGTTGCTGTTTCTCAGTACCTGTGTGGGATATATGTCTTCAGACCTGGCAACCCAACCAACAAGACACACACTTGCTCTCCGCTCAGGTTCTTCACTCAAAATGGGTCAAAATGGTCCCATGAAGAAGAAATCTGCTCCCACACAGATACCTTATTACACTGTTACACCGTGTTGGCTCTTTCTATTTTTTGTGATGATTTTTGGTCACTCGTGTACATTTTGTATGCTTTTTAGAATATATTTACTGTGAGTTATGAACGCAGGACCAATGAAAAGACATTTTACTGTCACCTTGTTATTCTCTGTGGTTAAATGGAGCGGCCATGTGCTGACACTGCAGAACATCTCTGCCTTCCTCACAGCCTAATGTACGAGGTAACGTCTCAGACAGAAAACAAGATCAATGAAGAAATGTTTCAGTTGCAGCAACAACTTCAATTAAAACAGATTTCTTTTCTCGCTCATGAAATAAACCAAACAAAGAAAATGCATGAAAATGTTTTGAGGCAACTTTAAAAACACATCGAGTCAAATCTCCGTTTGCATCAGACACAAATGTCTGTGAGGCAGAAGTGCAGAGATGTTACATGAACTGAAGAAGAAATGTGTAACAAGCACATTAAAAGGTGTGAAATAACAGGTAACCAGGCAGAGAGCGAGCAGTGGAAACACTGACCTCAGACGCAGCTCAGACATTTGGGTGGTTTCCTGCTCTGACAGACGGATAAACATCTGAGCGGATCACAAACTGGCAGAATGAGCAACAACACTTCACGGTGGTTTTAGTTTCCTGCACTGATGGAAAAGGTATCGAGTGTATTTGGTGCCTCTTTTCACTCCTCTACCTCTGAGGCAAACACGCCATTATTACATTATTTCACAACTGTGGTTATCAGTTGAAGATTAGGATTTTATAAACATTACAAATATTTAGCTTGTAAAATCAAATCAGTTTTATTTATATAGCCCAGAGTCATAATCACATAGTTTTACAATCTGTGCAGAGACAGACATCTTCGATCTGAGCGAGGAGAAACTGAAGAAACCTCATGAAGCGCCTCAGAGGACATGAAGACATCTGATACAAAGATATTATATCAACTAAATGTGAGTGTGAGCGTATGCCTGAGTCATATTAACTGTTTTGGAAATGTTGTACTGACATATAGGGACATTTAAATTGAATTGAAAATTCTTGCACCTCTTAATATAACTTGTTGTTCTACCATAGTTTAAGGGAATGAGTATTCACCCCTCTCTGAACTTTGTGTTTACATGACTTCCTCTTTACATGCAGACTCAGTAACTGTTGCAGAAATAGAGTTTTAAGACACACCCACAGGGCAGATATATACATCAAGCTTTCCTCCTCACAATCTGAGTCTTTCCTCTGTAACCTCGTTCCTCTTGTTGCTCTGTGATCGCTCCTCTTGTACAAGATTACACTTTGTTAACCTTGAGCTGCTCCGATCTCCTTCCTCTAGTTCTAAATGATCTAAGAGTTGTTTTAACATTAACTATGATGCATTATTCTAGTTTAAACTTCCAAACAGTATAAGCTTGTTCAAATTAACCAACTCCAGCAGGCTGCAGTATTAACACTCTGTGTTCGGTGTTCATTTCGTCTGTATTCCTGCACGTTGTCTGAAAGCTGACGGATGCGGAGCGACAGAGCGACAGAGCGACAGAGCAGGTCCTCCTGGTGTCGTTAGGGGCACGATCACAGGACAAGAGGTCACGAACGACCGCCTGCTGGGGGAAGTCCTGTGTTTGTTTGACCGGACCAGCCGTCCCCGTCCTCCTCCTCCCCAACCTGACTTCCTCCTTTGCTGCCACAATAATGACAACGGCCTCTAGAGGGCGCCACCTGACAAGAAACGTAAAGATGAGTCGTGATAAGATGATTTCACAGTAGAACTACACTTGTTACTGGATCACTTCACTGTTGGTTTGAGTCTTTAAGGGTTTTATTGAGAAAACTAAAGAATAATTAATATAATAGCACCAGACTTGCTGCAGTGAAGAGCAGCTGGGAACAGTTATAGAAACGTGTCTGAAAGATCTCTTCACAGCTTTCAGTCCTCTAACTGTGTAACTGTCAGTGGTGTCAGTCAATCATTAATTTCAGTCTTGTGAGCATATAGTAAATCTATAATTTGTAATAAATGGACTGGAACATGCAGAATGGCTGCTGGGATCCTTATAACAGTTACATGGTGCTTTAATGTGACTGAATCAGAGTTTTCTCAGCTGTGGAAGCATCACAGAGGAAGTCCTCTGAGCTCAGACTGCATCCATCAGCAAACAAAACACAACAAAACAACTTTAAAAAGATTTAATATCTCCAGGCAGAAAATAATGAGCCAAACACAAACTGAATCAAGAGAGAGGAGCCGACTTCACCTCCACATGACATTTACCATTCAGGCTATAATGAGAAACTTTTCATATTTCATGACACCTGAAGGGTTGTAAAGAAAACCAGAGACTGAGACAAACTGTTCAGCTCCACCTCATGACATCACACAACCACGACCCAATCCGACACGTCGCCTGCACCTACTCCACCTGAGTGTTCGCGTCGTCCACAGAATATCTCTCTGATAAACTCTAATAATTTATTCTGGTGAATATCATTCTGTGTAACATCTGAGCTCACAGGTAAAGCTGATGTAAAGACCAAGACAAGGTTTAAAATCCGGTCCGGTCCAAGTTGAGTCTGAATTAACTCAACACAATGTTCAACATTTTTATTTTGAAATGCTGAAAAAACAATCGGCCTATTTGAGACTGCAAAAGGTGGGAAAGCTGTCTCATCAATAAAAATGCGTCGTGTCAGCTGAGTGAGAACATCATGAGCGCCGAGCGATGACGAGACTTTGATCTTCCTCACATCAATACGTCAAACTAACAGAACGTCGATGTGGTTTTTCATCTCTTTCACCTTTGACTGCAGCTCCGTTCAGAATAAAGGTGCAGCTGGATCTGTCATAGTTCAGAGAAACTCACAAGGGTGGACCCACATGCAGACACACAGGAGGCGAGAACAGAGAACAAAAAACAAGCTTTAATATTTCTAAAGCTGAAACCAAAATACCAAAAACCCACAAGAGCAAGAAACAAAACTAGTCAGAAGGACAAAAATCCAAGTAGCAACCAAAGGTAAAGTACAAACAAAACTGCAGAAATAACAAATCAAAATTGAAAACATACCACGAGGAAACAGGAGGAGACAGGAGGAGACAAAGGGTACATGCACAGACATGAAGCATCATCAGAGTCATCAGACTGATACAAACTGGCAGAAACAATGACCGGACAAGGAGTGCTGGGAAGACACAGACTAAATACACAGACACTAATGACAAGACGAGGAACAGGTGAGGAGAGAGGAGGGAGGAGGCCAGGTGAGGTAACGAGGAGAGAAGAGGGAGGAGAGAGGAGGGAGGAGGCCAGGTGAGGTAACGAGGAGAGGAAGCACAGAGGAGAAACACTGGCAGACAGAGGGAGACAAACACAGAGACACTGACAAGCTGACACCTGACTGACAGTCCTCAGGGTTCAGACACTCGCTGTGATGATGGCGTTTCTGTCACTGATGTCATCTTGTTGTGTCACCTCCTTTGGTTTGGTGCTGACTGGAGGATTAGCTCCACCTGCTGTTTGTCTCCATCACCCAGTAAAACTCATCACATGAAGCTGGTTTTTCACTGTTGATACCAGAAACATAGCTGGACTCATTCGTCACCGTCTTCTGATCAGAGCGGCTGGAAATAGAAATAATTTCACCGTGAAATTAAGAACATGAAAACATGCTCGTGTGACAGAAACTATTTCTCTCCCGTTATTCAACTCCAGTCTGTTGAATCCATCACACGAGCGGCCCGAGGCCGACAGCTCATTCTATCTTTATACACTTTAATTACAAGAGGCTTCATTCTTTCACACTTTGACTTCATGAAATTGAGAAAACAAAAGCAGAGCGAGGCGTCTCCATCCGGCTGCAGGACGTCTCAGAGCGTCTGACTGCTACTGTCATGGTTTGTTTTCATTTGTTCCTGTGTTGTTCTAAGCATCAGAATATCATCAGTCAGTAACACTGCTGCTGTCTGTCTGTTAGCTTCTGCATGTGTTCCTGGTCCGGTCTGGAGGAACAGGGCCCGGAAGTGCTGAGTGAGCAGAACGCGCTCGGTCAGAAGCTTTAGTTACCATAGCAACACGTGAAGTTATCCATCACCCTGGCAGAGCAGTCGGAGTCCACGATGAAAATAACGTCTTTTCAAATCCTTTTGTAGAAGAAATTCAAAGTCAGTATTTTAATATTTACAATATTAATGAGGTGATAATAAAAAGTCCATCAGTGAATAAACAAGCTGTTCTCAAAGTCCCAGATCACTGTTTGAAGGTAGAAAGGTGGCAGGGTCCGCCACATATAAACACAGTAGAACAGTATAAACTGTGTCGTCCTGTAAGGTCAGTTTGTTGATTCAGTCAGTGAAGATCGACACTTCATCATCAAAACCACAGACTGCTCCTTTAAACTCTTCTCTCCTGGACCTCCGGAGGAATTTGTTCTGATGAATTCTGTTCTGTGCAGCAGCCTGGTTGGTTTTGTTGCGTCGTGTCGGTCGGACCTGGTGATGGAAGTTGTGCTGACGGACACAGAGGTGAGCAGGACTGTGTCGCCTCCACAGCACCATGCAGACATTTCATAAATAAAGGCTTGTGTCACATTTCATCAGCAGACAACGTCTTCAAATGATGTTCAGGATGTTTTAACATGATTGTTACCTGCAGGAAACCTTACAGCACCTTCAGACAAGCCCAGAGGCTTCCTGAGAGCCAGCGACGCTCTGCACAGGACAGAAAAGCTCTGGCAGGGAAGAGGATGAAGTGAGCAGAAGATTTGAACGTAAGAGGGGAACAATGGAAGAAAAGTGTTGTGATATCCTGAACACGGACTCTGCAGAAGTGCTCCGAGAAGCTTCTGTGGCTGTTTTGAATAAAACTCGGTCACAGTTGTAAATGTGAGCAGACTTCAGCCGCAGAGCCGTCCATCCTTTACATGCACCGCCTCACATTCACCCAGCGGCTCGGCTCGGCTCTCCTGCAGCGTTTGTGGCCGTTTGCTGCGTCTGTCGGTCCGAACGCAGACGTCGGGTCAGTCAGAGCATCTTCAGAGCATCTTCAGAGCAGCAGCGTCCGTCTGACCTTCCTCTCTGTTACCAGAGTAACGCTGGAGTCACTCGGACACAGAGAGGCGAGGCGTTCTCCTCCTGAAGCAGTCTGTCAGCTCTCATGTGGCCACCTGACAACAGTATAGTTTGTTTCCCGAGCCATCTGTTCGTACGTGTAGTTTTTGTTCCTCGTATCCTGCGAGCTCATTAGATTACATCTTAATTAAAGTGTTGGGAAGAGACGGGCTGCAACAGGCTGCTCGCTGCAACATGGTCCTCATCATCAGGTGGTTACTTCCACGCTTCAGACGACATTTGCATAAAGTCAACACTGGTTTACACTTTGAGACTCCATCTTCCCTGAGGAGGAGGAGGAGGAGGAGGAGGAGAAGAAGAAGAAGAAGGAAGGAGGAGGAGGAGGTTCATTTATAAAACGCTGTTTGTGTCAAATGGATTTTCATGGAGGCTTTTATGGAAACAGTGGAACACATGAACAGATAATCTCTCCTTGAAAGAAATCAAGCTGTGTCTCTGCTGTACGGTGCCTCAGTTAAAGCGTACAGTCGGACACGCATCGTTAGAAAGCTCAGATTCTCTTTATTCGATTTATGTGAAGCATTTCAAGATGAGATCACATCAGCCAGGTACAGTCAACAAACAGTTTCAGTCTGCCGTCATTAAGTGGTGACAAACTGTAGAAGGACTCATTTCCCAGCAGGCACCCTGATCCCTCCACACCACAGATTCTTGGGAGGATTTTTGCATATCTTTCCTGAGCCAATCACACGCCAGCCTCTGGATGATTGATGTATCATGTAGCCCATGAGATTTCAGATGCGGTGATATGTAGTTTACATCAGTTTTTAAAGCCCTAAACAAACGTTGTTGTGTCTTGTTTCTGACGGTTTATTTGACCTGACCTGGATATTTAATTAGAAGAACAAGTTTGTTTTCAGTGATTTTGTTATTGAATTTGAACTGTAAGACTATGAGCACCCAAAATGTTCAACACTTCGTTCTCTTTAACAAATATGTGTTTTTTTACGTGAGCCTTCTTTTAGCTTCACGTTTCTGTCGGTGCTGTCCAGCAGCACAGCGTTCTGCCTCCCCGTCACTGCTGCTGATCTCTCTGTTGATGAGGACTGAGGTTGTTTCCACGCTCCCACGTGAGGCTGCGTCAGGTTTGCTGACAGGAAATGGCCTCCGACAGAGGCAGCTGACAGCCGAACCTTTTCACTGCAGAGTGAGATGAGACTCAGCAGGGTCAGCCTCCACGGACCTCCCGCCTTCCTCTCCTCCCGATTCTGTGAAGACGCCAACCTAGTTTCCTGCATCTTCCTGATGCAGAGCGTCTGATCCTGCGAGGCTTCCCCCGCAGATACAACAGCAGGGAGCCCAGAGTCCTTTAAATCTGTGCCAGCCAGAAACATCTCAGAGTGTTACGTAAACGATACCATCTGCACGAGGAGGAAAATCCTCGTTTAAAACCTTTATTGGAAGAAAGCGACAACTCTGTAAACAGCTGCTAATCTGAGATAATGACGAGGCCCTGCTTCAGCTTAATATTCCTCCCGTTTCCTCGACAAAACCTCCAGCGTCACATTTACCAGGCGAACATTTGGAGCAGCAGCAGCAGCAGCTCGGCTCAGGAACGTTTCCCAACCAATCACACGGTCTCTCACACAAAATGAGCTCATTTGAATCTGATGTCTTTCACAAGCAAACCGAGCCTCGCTGCGTCTTCTGTAAGACAGCGAGAACGTATATAATCCATACGTACAGGAAACTAACTCCCACACACTCTTTATTGATCCCTGGTTAGAAACTCACATGTTCCAGGCCGGTAAGAGTCGGAACGTGTCCCCGAGGGCAGGGATTTCATTTTGGACTGAAACCAGCCGCGCTCGTCCTCTTTGGACTGATTTCAAACTTTTCACGGAGAAGAGATATTGATCTTTGTTCCAGTTTGACTTAAAGATTAATTAACTAACCCAAGATGAGGCTGAGACTCCGTCTGTCCCCGTTAAGTAAACGTTCTCCTCTGAATGACGATCAGCAGCGAGCGAGCATCGGCCTGATTCTGCCGTCCTCGTTCATTCGTTGCTGTGAAAACATGTTTGCACGATTCATAAAATATTCTGATCCAGTTTTTAAATTGAACTTTAAGACTGTATGATTTTCTCTTTGTTCAGCTCCGTGTTGAAACTGCCTGATGCCGCCTCGTTCATCCCGAGGTAAGTTTAACTCCTGTTCTCCAGTAACAGTCGCTTCAGTTCATGTTTCCTGCCGGGTCACTTCTGACAGAACTGTTCTGCTGAGTCCAGCTGCAGTCTGTCACAAATGTTCATTCAGGACAGACGACTTGAGATCATCTAGTTTTCAGGAGTGTTTCAGACTCACACTCACAGCGAGACAGAATAATGTCTCGTCATCAGAATATATTTCTTCCCTTTAAATGATTTCTAAATGAAACGTGTGTGAAGATGTTCAGTGAAGATAAACAACAACAGAAACCCGCCGGGCTGCTGAACAGAGTCACAACTCTCACACAAATCAGACAGAACAGCAGACAGCACACACGTGGACCGGGTCTGAACAGAACACTTTCTGTTGCTCTGCAGCGAGCGAACAAAGGAAACAGAGGGACGACTTCAGCCTCCATTAAAGGCGCCGTCACACTCTGATTGGCTGCGAGCTGCTGTCACTCAGTAACACACCTGACCACAGGTGATCCAGTCAGTGCAGAGAGGTTCTGACACTCAACACAAAGAAAGCAAGAACCAAACGATGGAACAAGAGTTCAGTTTGTCTCTGACGTCAACAGCAAGCAAATGTTCTGAATCCACTGATGTGATCCGATCAGACTAACTGCTGACAGGCACCAGACACGAGGCCCGGTCCAAACACACATGCAGCACCAGGACCTCCTAATACAAAGCTTTTTCTCTGCTCCTCTACACGTAACACACCTTCTGGATAAACTCATTTCAGATATTTGAAAACTCTTATTGTTTGTTTCCTTTTCATCTTTTCATTTTCAGTGTTCATATCTGGACGAGCAGAACCAGAGATTCTGTTGGAAACAATGACGCTCGTCGAGTATTCGAGTCGGCTCATTGTCACAAACAAAAAGTCAATGTTGTCGACAGTGTTTTAATAAAAACTGCTTCATCCTGAGGGTTCTTTGAGGAGCACAGTGGGTGGTCAGTTCTGGGGAACAAAAGTAAAAAAATCATTTCTGTGTTTCTGTAACAAAGCGACCGACCACAGAGCAGCCGGCTCGCACACACCATCGCGAGGGAGTGTTTAATGTTAAATGCTGTCAGGACCTGAGCTCTGCTCGGCTCATTACGGCCCAGTACCATGACTGTGTGTGTGTGTGTGTGTGTGTGTGTGTGTGTGTGTGTGTGTGTGTCCTTGCTCTGTATTTTCTTCCAGTTTGATTTGCATTTATGAGGATATTTATGATTTATGCATGTATTGCTCTTGTTATATATTCATCATATTCTACGTTCTGGATCTCGTCTTGCTGCAGCTCTGTGATCTGATCCGCATCATGAAAGAAATGTTTGAATCTAATCTTCTTATTCAAAATGACGATGTCAGCGTGTAGCTTTGTAGAGAGGAACTGTTGTTGCCTTCTGTTGTATGTTTTTTGTATCGGGGAATGTGAATTTGTTGGATTCTGTGCTGATCAGAACCGGACAGAGTGAATCTGATCAGCCACGTGTGAAACAGTCAGTCGTGTCCTTGTCGCTTTGGAATATCGATGTTTGTTTATCGCTGTGGTTTGTTCTGCAGCCAGGAGAGAAGCTGTGCACGAGGTATCTTCTGTTCTGAGATCATGTTGTATCGTGCAGAGTGATGACAAAAACAAGAGATTCATTTTAGCAAAAATCACAACGCAGAACAGTCGTATGACGTGTTCAGAGGCTCCACAACAAGACGAACAAACCGATGACGCGGCTCTCAGAACGAGTCGCAGGTCTTCAGCTGCCTCGGTTACTCAGCGCTGTTGTGACTTGTGAACATGTTAGTTTGGAACTGAAACCTATAACTGAGCCAAAACCACTGTAAGGTGAAGATATACGTGGTTTTAACAGCCAGTCGGTTATGAATGAGGGCGGCTTCACATATCCTGCGTCTGTGTGGAGGGTCAACATGTAATATGCACATGAACAGAGCAGCGTGGCGCCACCGTGTGGACGTGACAGTGTGAGGAGTCAGTAACGACAGATGCAGCGGGGCTAACAACAAGCTAACGTGTACATGATCTATGGTATCATGAGGTAAC
>OMLP01024593.1:9016-19711 GCA_900302685.1 Spondyliosoma cantharus | reverse complement strand
GGAGGGGTACTGGAGCCGATCACAGCTGACATTGGGCGACAGCGGGGTATGTCGTACATAGGTTGGCAGTTCATCACAAGGACAAACAACCATTCTTGCTCCCATTCACATACCGATGTACAATTTAGAGTAACAGATTAACCTAACTTTTCGGGAGGAAGTCTGAGTACCTGGAGAAAACCCATGCAGACATTGGGAGAACGTGCAAACTCCGCCATGATTTCCAAATGTAAATGTAGTATAAATTGAATAAAAATCTCAACTGTCTTATCCAAGTGATTAATAAATCCCTATAGCTCTTACCGTATCAGAATAGATTGACATTTTTTGTTGATAGATATCAGCTAAATGATCATCATCGGTCTCGATATCGTGTGTGGACCTGGAGCTGCATCAAGCATGTGAAAAGCTTTCTTTCAGGAAATCTTTGTATTTGACGACGATGTTTTTTGACACACGTTAAGCCGACAAAATGCTCGACAATTTGTAAACTGTGATTCTGTCTTTCTGTTCTATACATGTGACTACTGTATTGCATGTCTGTGCGTCATGGGAGAGGGGTCCCTCCTCTTTGGCTCTTCCTGAGGTTTCTTCTACCTATTTTTAAAGTTTTTTTTCTTCAGTTTTTCAAGGGTCTTTCACCGTACAGACTGTTAAGCCCACTGAGGCAATGTTTGATTTGTCTTCACTTCTGCCACTAAGCCGCTAGATGCTGTTGGAGTGTCAGTGTGCAAGCTAGTGGCGACTTGCTCATTAGCGAACATTGTGTAAATAGGCAATCAACAACTTCCCTGAACAAGTTATACAACTTTGTGCCACACAGCTTTCTAATTTGCATTTGTAATCTTGGAGGCCAGGAATGTACAAAAGACGGATCAAAGAAAATAGGATAATGATCTCCTCCTCCACAGGCAGCAGGTGAAGACCAAACTTCCCATCACTCTCCTGCATCCCTACCTTGTTTTTAGTCTTTCTGAAAACCTCTGGGTAGCCAGCTGATTTTGCCCTCATTTTCATGAAATTAAAAGGTTTGTACTTTTGGCCAATTAAGTTGGATCCCACAGTGATTTCTTGTGTTCCATAGAAAATGTTACCTTTCGAGGTGGATTCACATGTGATCTCACATATCAATCTTTCCGGGCTTCAAGCCAAGCACCTGTGACCGAACACACAATTGAACCAATCAGCATCCTTTGAATTTGGATTTTCCATTCATACTGTATTTCTATTTCTACTTTGCACGGAGCATTGGAACAAAAACAATTTCCCCCCCGGGGATTAATAAAGTATTCTGAATCTGAATCGGAATCGGAATCTGAAGAACTGCAGGCAGCTACGCTTGTGGTTTAGGGGTTAAGACAGCGAGCCAAGTGTTCATATGAAAACAACTCCAATGACGGCTCCTCAAGTGCTTAGCATGGACGCTGTGACATCTATGATGAAGAGAGTATATTTCACTGAAAGAGGAGCAGAGAATGGCACTGAAGGAATTTTTGCTGATAGAAAAGATGTTTTATCTTGACTGGCTACAGCAACTGGCTCGAATGATCCTGATTCGTTAAAGGTAGGCCATGATCGAGAGTGTGATACATGAATGGTTTGTCCAATCACCCGCCAAATACCTCTTTTGAAAGTGCTTCCCCTTTTCCAAACAGCTTCTAGTGGTGCCTCTCCAGATGGTTTGCGTTTCGGATTATAGGAAATAATGGAGAACAACTTTGATGTTGCTCTGCTCGGTGCAGCACTGTTTGCCACTTTGCCATGTAAAGGATATATTCTAAGGAACTCTTGGATCCAACCCTCAAAACAACTACTAGTTGGGGCTCAACTTTCCATCAAATGCACTTTGAATGTGTTCATAGCTTTTGTCGAAATATCCCACCAGCCCCCAGACAGACAAACAAACAAACAAATGAAAACATTAACCTCCTTGGCAAAATAAGAATGTACTCATAAACAACCATCTCCTTCAAAAGCCAGTAACAGCATCTGACTCGCTTCCTGTCTAGCCAGGAAGCAGTGGTGGAGGACAGAGCAAAGCGAGGAAGGAGCTGACAGTCGGGTCTTTATGAAGTCGGGAATGAATGAATGATCAGAGGTCGCGAGGTCAGAGCTCAGGAGAGGACTGCGGGGTTTATCCACACATTTGAACTTGTTAGGGTGAACCTCAGACCCCTGAATGAGCCACAAACATGAAGCCACCGATGCCCTAATGAAAAACATGCTTTGGTGTTTTGTGGAGCCACTTCAAGAGCACAGAGTGAGAGTTTTAATTGGCCTTCAATAAGAAACAGCATGCTTTTATACAAGTTGGCTGCTTTGTCCCCCGCGCATGTGTATGTGTGTGTGTGCAGTGTATAGACGGAGGCCGGCTGGTGTATAGATGGGTTTCATATAGCACACGCAGTCAAAACAACTTCATGAAGAGAAACAGCTATTGATCTGAGCAGCAGGCAGCCATATGATATCAATAACGACCCTGTCACACACACGCTGACACACACGCACACACACACGGAACTCCATTCAACATGGGATCAATCAATTCTCCGCAGTGGAACACCAATTGATCACACAGTAGGGACTGAAGTATCCATCCCCCTGGTGCATGTGTGGGAATGTGTGTGCGTGCGTGCGGACTGAAACATTTGATCATGCAACCATAACCCCGTTATGGTGCAAACCACATGCTGCCTGTCATTAATTCACAGTCGTTTCATATTAACATTTGATTCCTGAAAATCCATCTCTCGCTGCTGAGTTCATGCCACAACACTTGTTATCGACGCAGGTTAGCACTATATGAAATGTACCGCACGGTGTTGTGCTTCACTGAGGATTGACTTGAAGCGATGTTGCTGTTTCTTATGTGCAGATTGGACCGTCAGTAAGCTTGTAACAATGTACATGCTGATATCTAAACAACAGAAAGTCTTTAGCCAATGACTCCAAAAATGACATACATGATCCTCAGAGACAGGCCTTGAGAAAGACTCGATTTTTTTACGTCATGGTAACAATAAAAAAAACACGAGGTTAAACTTGTGAAACTGTTGCATTTTGGTTCGCTAGGTTAAGAAAATATCATAGTTTGGGTTAAGATAATTGTGTTTGTATTGTAAATTAAGTCTGTAAGTTAAAGTAAGTCAGCGTTGACTTTTTGACAGGAACAACCTCGTCCTGGATCTTATATTTGACCCATCTTTCCACACAGACCTCCTCCCTACATGGACTTGAGGCAGGGCTTTCATATCTTTCTGATGGTACAGTGACACGTACATAAATGCAGGCGGTGTTGTAGAAAGTACCCAAAAGTCTGACTTGAGAAAATTGCAAATTGAGCATTTTCTTTCTCTGATTGTTGATAAAACAAGTTAAATTAAGCATGCACTCATTTGGCTCTGATACAGCATCTAAGCTGAAAAGTAACTAACAACTAGAGTAAGATTTTTAATAAATGTAGTGTCGTTAAATGTACAATATTTGCAGATTTCAAAATTGAGTGAGTATAAAGTACCAGAAAATAGAAATACTCAAGTAAAGAACAAGTACCTCCAAATTGCACTTAAGCACAGTACTTGAGTGAATGTACTTAGTTACATTCCATCACTGAATGCAGGCGAATCACCATGCTGAATGCAGTGAAGGATGTGAGGCGCACACTACTCTGCTGCTTTGTAGTCCGTTTAACAAGTGAATGACGTCTTTGCTAATGGTTCTGGATGTGACTTTGCTGGTCAAAAGTTCACCAGCGTCGAACTCCAGGCAAAGCCCAGATGCAAAATTTGCTTTGCCACCGATTGTTTTATTTGCCCTCTCGCTCGCGTTGAATGGAAGTGACAAGAGGTGAATATTCACCACTGTTGATATGGAGTATGTTTGACCGTGGCCTGGAACAGGAAATCCAACAATCATTTATTCAGTTGCTTCTGTTCGTGTTTGCCTGCACAGCAGATTTACAACTGCTTTTGCCATTGGTTATTACTGGAAAAACATATTCATATCAAGTGTGGTCTAACCAACACGTTCTCTCCAAATCAAACTATATGTGCCATTTTTAACCGCCCTCAAAAAAGATATATACATTTGATCTGATGCCCCTTTCACCGTCTCTTATGTTCAGAATAATAACTATTGAGGTTAGCAAACAGTTTTGGTTGTGGTTAAAGGAGACCAACGCTGACTGTCCATAGGAGGTGAGAAGTGAACGCTGTCAGATGTTTTAAAGACACTTTGAACCATCCAGGCCTCCTCCCTCTGCAGACTCTGTGGCTCCATAACAACATCAGTGGAGAGTCAGCCTGACCTTTAAGTCTGAACCACCTAGTTCCCCTTAAAGGTTCAGTGTGTAGGATTAAGAGGAAGAAACTGAATACGACATTCATGATGATGTTTATATCACCTGAAACTGAGAATAGTTGTGTTATTGTCACCTTAGAATGAGCCTTCTACAGTATATCTACAGGGTCTTCATCCATGGGGTCCACCATGTTTTCACAGTAGCCTAGACTGGAGGTGTAGGAGCTTCTGAGGTGTTATTTGTGTGGTTATTGCTCAAACTCTCCACAAACACAAGCCTTTTGCAGCCCATATGTTTTGAAATATCATGAAACAGAGGCGGGAATAACTAAACGTTGACCGCTAACGGGCAAAGGAGCCACTTAATGATGAGTCTTGTCTCCGCCTTCTGTGGCCTGCAGATAGTAACGGGATTAGTTCCCATTTTTTTCCTTCGCTTTTATTCACTTTTTTTCACAGTAGGAAAAACATACAGCTTCCACGAAGCAACGCCATCTATATCAGTGGACATAAAGCCCTGATTTAGTTTCTATTTTATCCATATCTCATTGTGGGTGTCGAGGGTGGGTGTTCATATCAGCGCAGCATTATGTTACACTCTGCTTCCTAACAATCGCGTTACACCCACAGACAAACTGGAAATCTCCTATAGGAAACAATCCCTCAACAACATGTCGCCAATGAGCCTTAATACCTAACGAGAGACTCCTGCCCACATCCGTCTTCAGAAATCCAGATATGCAGCTATAGTTAGTTATATTTAACTTCGTGTGTTTTGTGTGTTATGGCGATATGACGATGGAGGTGTGGTGAATAGCTTTGATGACCAACTTTACGGTCGTGTTCTTTGTTTGGTGGCATCTCTGTTGGCTGGAGCAGAAGTTAGTTGGTCAACAAACGGAGATGCACAAATTTCACACTTCACAGTTCTTCCCTACCTTATTTTGGGTTATCCAACTAAGCTCTTTCAATAATTCACCTTATGGGGCCTGTCAGCTCACTAATTCACAAGCTCACTATCTCCTTTTGTCAAATAATACCACACCAAATGTAAAAGTGGCACATTTGCTTTGCCTTGTCGATGTCTTTTTGGCTTGTTTGTTTGTTTAGTGAAGCTGTTTTAGTGAAGCTAAATGACTGCTGTTTTGTTATGTAGCTGACAGACGTGAGTGTGGCGTTATCATGGATCCGGCTGCTGTTTTTTTCGTTGCCAAGACCTGTCATACTAACCTCTTATTAGTTGCCTTCAGTGGAGTGAGACTGTTTTGGATAAAAATGTCAGGCTGAGCCAATAAGAGGGCAGTGTAGAGTGGATCTTAAGGGCGTAAGTTTGCATAGGGACAGTAGGGACAAGTCACAACCAAAGTTTGGGAAAGACAGAGTTGTCCCTACCAATATTTTGATATATTTTAATATAACGATTTTTTTTTTACATAATGCATTGAATATAATATTTTTCGCAAACTCATTTGTAGTATTAAGCATATGTTGAGAACTAGTTTTCTGACATGCTCTCTCATCACAATCTTCAGTGTAACCTGCAAGGCAGCAAGTTTAGATATGCTGCCATTTGATTGGCTGAAGGGTTATCACGTTCTCAGCATGTGAAGGTATCAAAGCCTCTCGTCACCTCTCGTGAAGAAGACGCGCTGTGTGGCAGAGTTGCTGCAAGATAGCTGGACTGACGGTAAGACATCAGGCTGGCTGTTGTAGACTGTGCTGACGTAAATACACCAGGAAACCATGAAAGTAAATCCTCACATCAGTACTTCGTTTGGTCTCAACATTTTTGCCTGTGTTTCTGCTTTGTAGATAGAAAATGCCACCGAAAAAGAAAAGAAACATCCGAAGCTATTTCACCACCCAGAGAGTAAGTAGTAGCCTAGCTGCTAGGCTATTGTTAGTTAGCTAACTACCCACACAATGCAAGCCTCCTAGCCTAACATTAACACTCATTAAGGTGTTAGTGTAGTGACCGTAGGCAACTGTGTCCCCTCTAATCTTTCAACCAATGTTAGCAATTACAAGGGTTAAACTAGTGAGTAACTGGCTAGTAACTATGAATCACTGCACACAGGAAAAACAGCAGCATGAAGCTACAAATGTAGAGCAGCTGATGATGAATCAGGAGCTGAGTTTCAGGTGAGGTGTTGACCATGTCAATTAGCAATTTTGATGGCAAAAAGATGGCATGAGCATTGCAGTTCTTTGTTTTAGGATGCCTTGCGGTTGTAACCTGTGAATCTCATCATCATGCTGGTTACTTTGAAAATAAATGTTGGATTTGCACACTTAAAGGTGTCAAGATGTTATTCTTCAAATGTTACCCAAATGTTCTTTCTTATAAATTTGATATGTGTAATGGATATAAAGCTGGCATTTTATTCATTAATGCATTCAGGAAACTCAGAAATCCAGCACAGATGTAGTGCAGGTTGAGGAAGCAGCAGCTGGACCGTCAGAGCTTCAGGTGAGGTCTTTATTAAATGGTTCTAGGGGGAGAGAGATAGGTTGCTGGGCAGTGTCCCTACCAAAGCTGATACCAAACTTACACCCTTGTTATTTAACTTACGTCAGGAAAGAGAGTAAACTTTTTTTTCCAAAATGGCTTATAGCTAAAGTGATATTCTACACCTCACCTCTAAGACACAGTGTATGCTACAGTAGCTTGTTCCATGTGTCCAAAGCTCTGCTGCAGACAAACTGAACATGGCTCTGCTTGATTTAGCTCACAGGAAAGACTCACACTGCTGACAACACGCCAGCCAGAGCCTCTTGCAGCGTGAATACACAATTAAGCCACAGCACAACTCAACTTTATACGAACACCTCGGAACAATGTCCAGAGGACAGGAAATATCATCGAGAAGGTTTCTTTCTTCCTGCGTATATGACTTGTTTTTGTATTGTCCCCCTCGCCCCATGTGATGCACTTCCTCTGCTCTTCGAATGAGATTCTCGGGGTCTTGATTTGATCTCCAGGCCTTCATTTCTCTCCCCGCCGTCTCCCTGAGGTGCATTGTCTCTCATCTGCTAACTCAGCTCTTTAAGTTGCAGCGCAGCCTCCCCTACTCCTCATAATTCACAAAGTTTGCTTTAAAAACCCACACACATGCGTGCGCGTGCGCACACACGCACACACACACACACACACACACACACACACACACACACACACACACACACACACACACACACACACACACGCACACACACACACACTCTCATTGCTTCGGTGTACAACCTTGGGAATAGACTCAGGGAAGCGGGGAAGTACAGACGGAGAGTAGGTGGGAGGGGGAAAGGAAGGGATGACTGTTCTCTTGTTCTCTCCCTTGGTTCATAATTACCTGGTGAGGGAGGTGTGTGTGTGTGTGTGTGTGTGTGTGTTCGGTGTGACCCATTGGGGTGGTCCTGTAGCCTTTGTGCAGATTAAATGCTGATGCAGAGTGGAGACAGCTGGGCAAAGCGGAGCTCAGGTCATTAAGGCTCTACTGGCAAGAGCAAAAACAAGCACACACACGCACACGCACACGCACGCACGCACACACACACACACACACACACACACACACACACACATATGCATGCGCACACACACACACACACACACACACACACACACACACACACACATGCGCGCGCACACACACACACACACACACACACACACACACAGTTACTGCACCACTCAATGAGCCTTTTATTTTGGAAAACAAACAAAGCAGGCTAAAAAATGAAAGTAGGAAAACAGTACTTGTGACAGGCCCTCTAAGGGGTCTCGGGATAGAGAGATGAGGGAGGGAGGATAAAACGAGAGGGAAAAACAGAAGGGGGGGGGAAGGTGTCTTGGAAAGCTAGACAGTCGGAGAAGTGTGTATTTGTTCAAGCGAGGGCTTTCGAGTGGGTCCAAAACAAAGTGGGGGATTATGGGAGATCAGAAGAGACCCTCTGCCACCCCACCCGCTGTCCTGCTCCGCTCTTCCCGCCCCCTCCATCTCTCCCCTGTCAGCATGAACATCCCGCTCACACCCAGGGGTCCTGGAGGAACTATGGGCTTTTGTGCTTCGAGGGTACGCTGACCGCATGCAAGAACACCCGGGTGGATCGTTTCTGGAAGGACACTTACACAATCTGTCCGAAGTATAATGTCAGTCGGAGGCTGACAGCAGTGGTTCCTGAGCGTTTCCATTGTGAGGACTGCCAGTATCAGACCACAGATTCCCAGCTGGTCAGATGGCATCCCAAAGAACCCAATTAGAAGTAGATATGGACTGATAAAGACTCTGGATACATCAGTAAAACCGTGGCATAAAACAAATCTCAGGAGCAGGAACCGATTTTAAGCTCGAGTGTCGGACACATAAGAATTATAGTTTTGTGTCACAGCAAATCTAAAGTCGGGCTGAATACGTTAGAAGTTCAGTGGTGGTCCCTCTCATCCAGTAGCTGAGTGTGCTGAATTTGATGGAAGGCATTGTGATGGCATGACGTAGCAGGGAAAGAAAAAAACGATGCGCAAACAGTAAAATAAAGCACCAACTTTCCATCTGTTTGGGTGGACTTTTCTATTTCTCCCTCACACGATGCTGTGTTTTATGCTCTGTTTAAGCTGAGGCACAAAAAAACGCTTGGTTAGGGTGAGGAAAACATGGTTTGGGTTAAAATGTCTGTTTTGGTCACGGATGGAGGTCCTACTTCCTGTGAAAAAATAGTCAGTTTGGGCCGCCACAAAAAACACTGGAAATGCCCCCGGTTCTCCTTAAAAATATTGGTGTGACTCAAACTGTGGTTGGCAGTTTGTCAGCCTTCTTAGCTGTAATAGTGCCACCTCTTTCCCCTCCACCTCCTGACGTGGCAGTCAGCTAATAAACATATACTGTGAACAGGATATTATGTGATACGTGAATTGTCAACCTTGGACTCATCGGTGGCGCGACTGGCCATGACTTTCCACGTTGCCCTCGTCTCACCATCCGCCATCTCAGTCACAATTTTCCTCTTTGCCTTCCTCACACGGACTTCATCATAATTTAGTAGGAGAAACAGTCAACTTCATTGCCGTTGTGTAATTCATTCTGAATCACTCAAACGTAGCTTCTGTAGCCAAACCCTACATTGTAGAATCAACATTATTGAGAGGTAGTTGGATCAGAACTTGGGTCAGAGAAGCAGCCTTCATGTTATCAAGAACGTTTCCGTCTATGGTGTTATATTCAAAATGCCACAAAACATTACGTCTCTGTCAGTCGACATTATACATTTAGCCTGGTGCGCTAGTTTTATCCATATAGTCCATATAATTTATTGACCAGGCAGCAGAGCTTGGACCGGGTCAGAAAAGATAGACATAAAGATAGATAGATAAGAAGATAGATAAAGATAGACGGCACAACAGCAACCGTGGAGCCGAAACATCTTGATTTACCCCCTGGTGGCTGGCTGCAGTACAGGTCATGAATCCCTCCCCCCGTCATGTTAGCACACGGAACATGGGCCAAACTAAAAACTCAGTCAAATAGTCGTCAAATAATTTTTTTCCCCAAAGATGATTTCTACCATTTTGTGTATTTCTTTTAAAAGCTGACACGTGTTCATTTTGGATTTAAATAATTATTTAATGCTGTAAAAAGAAGGGGAAAAAATTGTGATTGACAGCTGAGCCCTAGTTGCAATTGAGTAAGCGGGTGTGTGGCCAGGAACTCGACACTTTGGCTCTAAATGTCGTCACCAGCCTAATCTGTGATATCTTGGCTTCATTTCTGCACAGTGGGAGGAAGTAGAAATGTGTTGTCCATTTTCATATTTATGAATGGCCAGATATTTCATTTTAGGACTGCCTGTTGTAGAATACTCTGAACCAGACTGTTCCCAGCTTTAGATGTTGTTCCACTGAGCAACAAGCTAAAAAATAAAGTCGTTCAAATTCCAGGACGTTCACGTACAGACGGTAATGACTCGGGTCCCTCTCGTGAACGACTGCTGGTCCCCGGCCTCCACTTTGGGAACCACCGCCTTCGTGATTTATCCTCCCCTAAAGGCAAATGTTGCAAGCTGCACGGCTGGATGCAGGTTTCCATGTCTGCTCCACCGTGTCGGGAACTTTCTTAAGAGGAACGGTCTCGGGGCCGCAGAGTCAGTCAGGTGACTGAGGTGCGCCACTGCGGCAGCTGTCAGGAGACGTGAAACAAACGTCCCTCCGGCGGGCCTCCCTCCCAACTTAATTTCATTAAATCCGTGATTTGTTTCTGTTTGTGTGCCGCAGAGTTCGGAGGGACGAGTGAGCGAGCAGACTGCGAGTGAGGGAGGAAAGAGAGAGGGAGAGATAAATGAATGAGTGAGAGGGAAGCAAAGTATGTGTGAGAGAAACAGAAGGCATTGGAGGAGCGATTAGTG
>OMLP01024590.1:0-15925 GCA_900302685.1 Spondyliosoma cantharus | reverse complement strand
CTGCACCAGCTGTGTGCTCAGCCAGCAAGTGGTATTTGAGACTGAATGTACTCCGGTGGTAACTCAGTTCACGTCGACAGTAAATGCAAATAACTTTATTCTTGTGGAGAAAACCATCTTGTAGGGCATTGAAATGGAACTTGACATTCAAAAAGACCCTTTTCTCTATCCATTTCTGCCAAAGGGGGATTGCTTCTGCTTTCTGCCATCCACAACAGTACTGCTGCATCACTTCCTGATTGCACAAACTACGGGGGCAGGCTGAGGGGCATAACGTGCATGCGCTAACCGCGCATCAAAAAAATGGATGCCGCGTTGGATGTTTTCTCCTTTTATTGCTTTTATAAATGGAATCATGTTCAATATAATTTGTCTTTTTTTCGACAAATGATTTACAAAAAAAACACCTTTTTAATGTCAAAGTGAAAACTGATTTCTACAGTCATGTCAAATAATTAAAAATATATAATCTAAAGTAAGTGATTGCATAAATATTCACCCCCTTTAAAGTGGCTGAACTAATTCAACAGAGCACCAGCAAATGGGTGCTAGTTGTCTCACAATTAGTGAAATGGAGATCACCTGAGTGCAGTGAATGTGTCTCAAATGATTATGGTATAAAGACATCTGTGTCTGAAGGTCCAGTCACTGCTTAATCAGTATTCCTGACTACAATTACATCATAAAGACAAAAGAACACTCCAGGCAACATTGTAAAAATGTTACTGAAAAGCATAAGTCAGGGGATGGATACAAAAACATTTCCAAGTCACTGAACCTCCCCCTTGAGTTCAGTTAAATCCATCATTAAGAAATGGAAGGAATATGGCACATGTGTGAATCTGCCGAGAGCAGGCCATCCTCACAAACTGAGTGACCGTGCAGAAGGACACTAGTGAGGGAGGCCACCAAGACACCAATGACTACTCTAAAGGAGTTAAGAGCTTCAGCAGCTGAGATGGGAGAGACTCTGCATACAACAACTGTTGCCCGGGTTCTACACCAGTCAAAGCTTTATGGGAGACTGGCAAAGAGAAAGACACTGTTGAAAGCTCATTAAATCTCTACAAGAGTTCATCCAAAGGCATGTGGGAGACTCCAAGGTCCACTGGAAGAAGGGTCTTTGTTCTGATGAAACCAAAATGGAGCTTTTTGGCATCAGACTAGATGCTATTTTTGGTAGACACCAAACACTGCACATCACCACAAACACACCATCCCCACCGTAAATCGTGGTGGTGGCAGTATCGTGCTGTGGGGATGCCTCTCAGCAGCAGGACCTGGAAGGCTTGTAAAGGTAGTGGCCAAAATAAAAGCAGCAAAATATAGGAAAAGCCTGGAGGACAACCAGATTCAGTCTGAAAGAGAACTACGACTTGGGAGAAGATTTATTTTCCAGCAAGCCAATGACCCGAAGCATATAGGGAAAGCTACACAGGAATGGTTTAGAGTCAACAAGGGGAACGTTCTTGAATGGAGGAGTCAAAGCCCAGACCTCAATCCAATAAAGAATTGGTGGCTGGACTTGAGAAATGCTGTTCATGCCTGATCCCTGCGCAACCTGAGAGAGCGCCAGACCTTACAACACGATGACACTTGAAATTTAGCTCAGGTGTCTCCCATTTCTCTTGAACATCTTTGAGGTGTTTATCAAAAAACGTGGAGTTTGCAAAAAAGCACCTAAAGGACAAGATTTTCTGGTCCAATGAAATCAAGATTGAACTGTTTGGCCACCATTCTCAGCATCATATCTCGAGGAACCCAGGCAATGCTTATCACCGGCCCAATACCATCCCAACGGTGAAGCATGGTGGTGGCAGCATCATGCTTTGGGGGTGTTTTTCAACAGCAGGGACTGGGTGACTGGTCAGGATTGAAGAAAAGCTTTGAACGGAGCAAAGTACAGATGCATCCTTAATGAAAAAATGGTCCAGAGTGCTCAGGACTTAAGACTGGGCCAAAGGTTCACCTTCCAACAGGACGATGACCCTGCACACAGCCAAGACACGCAGGAGTGGCTTAGAGACAACTAGAGTGGCCAAGTCAGAGCTCTGACTTGAACCCAATCAAATATCTCTGGAGAGACCTGAAAGTGGCTGTCCGTCGACAGTCCCTGTCCAACCTGACAGAGCTTGAGAGGATCTGCAGAGAAAAACGGCAGAAAATCCCCAAATCCAGGTTTGAAAATCCAGGTGTGCAAAGCCTTTCGTGTCATACCCAAGAAGACACTTCAACGCAAATTTTCTACCCTTAGGGCTCAACGTGCGTTTTCATTATTGATTAAATTGAAGATTATTTTCTAGATTCCTCAATTAACCCTTTATTACATAAAATGTTGAAAAAAGGTGAAAATTCCCATTCCAGTTTCAATTTAGTACAAATCTTAACATGAAATGACTGCAGAACCTATACATCTCACCGTACACTTTTTTCACGATACTTTGGAAGTTTGAAAAGCAGTGGTCCTGTTTTCTCTCCTCACTGAATAGTATCATGATTGTTTTTGAAACCCTTGTGTTTTAAAGAAATAAATGTACTTTGTAGAAATTATAAAACTTGTACCTGTGCACTGGCCAAAAACACCATAACGTCTCCTTCCTCTCCTCTTCTGTGCAGATCCAGCACCATGTGAGAGGCAGCAGCCACTGGTTCCTTCCCAGATGAAAGCTCCCGGTACAACGTCTCCACCCTGTTTATCGCAAGAGGCTTCCTGTCCTCCTCCACCTCGTGTCCATCTTCCTGGTCTCTGGTGGGGGGGTCAGCGAGCAGGCTGTCCAGAGAGAGGTGAGGGACTGATGGTCCCAGGAAGGCGGAGAGGCGAGGTGCCAGCGTCGGGTGAGTGAGGAGAACCACTCGGAAATTATCTGGCCTCTGCCGGCAGACGTCACATAGCAGTCCCAGCATCACATCGGTGGGCACGGTACGCTCCTGGAGCTCGTCCAACACCACAACACCATACTGATGCAGCAGAGGGTCTGACATCATTTCCTCCAGCAAGAGAGTGTCACTGACAAACCTGGGGAGGAGGAAAAAGACACAAGAGCTGAGGAAAGAGCCAGTATCCAAACCCCACAAAAATCAGCAGCCAGGAGTCATAATGTGCTTTGACTCATAATTAAGAAATGAAGTGGCTTGCAAAATGACTTAAGACTTTTGGCTTAAAGCTACGACTTCTATGGATATATATTTTTCGACATAATCATTCAAGTGCAGCAAAGGACACAGAGATCAATTGTCAATGAGTACATTGCTATAACACTTGGCCACTTGCCACCTTGGATAGTAACCTGCAGGGACCAGAGAACACAGATTCATGATCATTCAGACTAATTTCATTATTTTCTCTTCAGTTTTGGAGAGCACATTTCTGAGCAGTGTTTTCTATTTATAATTTATTGTACTTGTACTCAACCAGATTAAACTTTAATCACCAGGCACACGGTCAGCCGGGAAAAGGAAGGTTAACTGGTGATCCATTTCTATTATGGACTCAATGATTGAATGAAGTCAAGGTTTGTCCTGTGTTGTTGTTATTTGTGACTCTGAGGAAAATGTTCCACTTGTCTTTGCAAAATTGGCGCAAACAACAATACCACTTGGAAACAATAGGGGGGAAAGATGTTTGTTGTCACTTTAAGGACATTTAATGAGAGATAATTCAAGACTTTCACTCAATTACTATTTGTGTGGATGACTTTCACTTCAATCAAACTAATAATTGACACGATATCTATATCTTTACTGGGCACTTTTTACAATACTGCTTATACGAATGAATCATCTTGTGATTAATCAAATGCGAGCAGTGATTGTTATTTGTAAGTGTTTTATTGAGTTGGTTGGGTCCATGACAATTGTGTATTAACGAAATGATACTGTAGATATTATTTGTTTTACTGTCCAGAGGAAATAAGAAATGGAACAAAATGATTTTGACACCATTAAAGAGTTCAAGGCAATTTATCACATAACTATATCTCAGTGAATGATTAAAGGGGGAAAACAAATTGAGAATATGTTGTTGGTAGCTGTCATAATTAAAAACAACTGAAAATGAAAGTCAGTTAAGGAGGAAATGAATGGGATGTTATGATACAGTGTCTGTTGTCCATGTATCCTAACCTGAGCAGGGTGTCGGGTGTACAGCTGTCATCATGAGACACCCTGTAGCCCACCTCCATACTCAGGCTGAGGTCCATCTCATCAGCCACACGAATGGCGAGACTCACTGCTGCCACGGAGTAGGGCTGTGAGCAACACACCAGGCCCTGAGAGAACTCATAGGACAAGGCATACTCCACACACCACTGTGGCACCTGCAGGGACAACAGAGGAAGACGAGAAGGAAGACAGAAGTCAGCAAGAGGAGGAAAAAGTAATACATTACTGGGGACATGACATCTTATACATAGTTGCACATTACTGAACACCCATGACGTCTTAGACATTTCTTACTTCTTACAACTTTTTAGTTTTCATTGGCAACTCGAAGTGGAGGTTCAGAGTGGTTCATCAGCTCACACCAGGAGAATGTCAAGAAGTCAAGAAATCACAATCACTGGGGCGCTGCTTTAGCCCTCTCATCCTTTTTCTCAACCAACAGACAAAATGTATTGGTCAGTAGAGCTTGCTACTTCCATCCACTGTCCAAGTGCCTCTCACCAATCATAAAGGCCACTCCACCAGTTTCCAACGTTACACTGTGCTTACAGGTGATTGGGAGTTCTACTACATAATAAAAAGTAGTATAAAGCCTTTTGTGGCTCCAGAGGAAGCTGCATGTAATCTCAGAAATTCCCTCCGGTGTTGTCGCTCAGTGGCTCAGTTGCATTGTGGGTAATGTGGGTAAAAGGGGTTAGGGTACCATATGTAGAGAAAAGAAAACAAGCCTATCACATGACTTATGGTAATAAATTAAGTTCTCTGTGGGCAAGCGACTACACTGCCATCTAGATGGAACAAGTAAACACAGCCCTACAATGGACCTTGAATAAATATTAACTCAAAGCCTGCATTCGATCTCATGGTGAGGACAGTGAAAGCTACAGGCTTGGATTCAATTTAAGAATAAAGAACACTTATTCTGCATAGCATTCAGATCTACATAAAAGTCTCTGATCTCTGTAGCTTCAGAGTTGTCATAAATATTACAAGCGAGTTTCATTTTGAGCAAGATACCAGTTGTTCGTATTCAACTCTGAGTGAGAGTGAGGGCAGAAAAAGTGAGATATGCAGTAAGCACCAGTAACAGGTGTAAAGGTCAAAGTGACAGTGCCCAGCGGGAATAAGTCTATGTCACCACAATGATAACTATCCAGCGGCTCAAACACAAAAGGAGAAAAGTGTGAGAAGTGTTTTTTATTTGTTTTCTTTAGCGACACTTGGCACAAGCATTAAGTGTGCAGGTAGAGAAGAAGGTGCTGGAGCTCAGAGTGCTTCTTGATGAAATGAGTGTTCAGGTTACAGCAGAACAGTGAAACTCTGCTGGAGTGCGTTCATGCTGTCATTCATTAGCCTGAGGGGAGTGGAGCTGAGGAGCAGGTGGAATGACAACCAGGCCATCACAGGGAAACGCCCCAACACTTTGAAACTGTTGGCAGTATAACCCTCAAAACATCAGCTTGGTCTGTAATTGAAACACTTTGAACACATGCAAATATTTATGTATCTATTGATTCATTTATGCGTGTGGGGTGACTGAGCTCGGCTAACTGACCAAGTGATCACGAGAGGGCAGAGTAGTGCGTCACCCGCCTCTTTCTCTCCTGATCGCTCTCTGCTGTGTGCTGTCAAGTAAAGGCAAAACACCCAAACTTATACGAGAAAGATCAACACATAAACCCATTACAATTGTTTTACAACAACCTGGTTAATCCTCATCTGTTATTATGTCTGGTTTCTGTGGCATGACGTCACACTGCACCTCAAATACTATAGCGGTGGCGTCTCTCACTTGCATCATGAAGGTGACACTACTCTATAGAGTGTAGGCTACAATATAGTATAGAGTTGAGTGTGTAGCCACATATTATACAGCTCAGAGAACATTAGGGACCCAAGAGAAAACTGAGAGAACCTCTCTTGTTACTTCAGCGCCACGGACAGCGTCATGGATTCATCAGTACACAGAACAGTTAGGCTACTGGCTACAATTTTAGTTAATTTTACACTGCAGAGTTTCTGTATACAGTATCAGAAGCTGTTTGTGTTGAAGATGACTGATGCCTACTGTGTAATGTGAAAACACAAATTCAACCCAATACATTTAAGTACATTACGTACTATCAGTATTGATCTGGTACTGGGCACAAGGATACACCATGTTCAGCCATCTGCACCCCTCTCAAACAATGTAATGGAAATATTTTATAGTATTAAAAATATGTCTAAATATTACGGTTTTCCTTCGTATGTATTTACCTAAAGCTGCTATAGTTGAAACAAACACTGTCCATTTGAGAGCAAGGTGGTGAGAGTGTGACCTGCATAAATCAAGGTGATTACACTAAATGTTACTTTGCTGCTGACCCTGTTGGTTGCTGGTTACCTGGGTGCTCTTTCCAGCTCCACTGGGTGCACTGAGCAGCACCATGTTGTGGCTCTCCAGGTGCTCCAGGAGACTCTGCCTGAGCCTCCACACGGGCAACTTCTGCCTGTCTTCCAGCAAGGAGTAGTAGCGCGAGGAGAAGGGCAAACCATCATACGGGTTCACTTCTAGGTCTCCCATCCCTTCCTCCTCCCCTCCTCCTCCTCTTCCCCCCTCTCCGTCATCATCGAAATCTCCAGAGAGGGAGGACAGGGACAGGGAGTCAAGGTCCGTCGTGGGTGGCACCCGGGACCCAGGGGAGAGGGAGGTGGAGGAGTGCTTTGCTGGTGACGATGACATCATCAGCAGGGGGTGGGGGGTGAGGAGTGAGGGCCTGGTTCACAGAAAGGCCTGAGATTACCTGCAGAGAGGCAACAACAGTAATGACTGATGGTCACATGAGGCAGCGGAAGGTGTCAGGGGAGGCGACGTTAGACAAGCAGCGATCAGAAACACTCTGTGACAAAATCCTTTGAGCAGGATTCCTTACTGGGAATGATTTTGAAGGTATGAGTTGCCAGCAGTGCCAAATAGCCTCTGACACTGAGCTGACAGTACAGTGAAGAGCGAGCGAAAGTCAACAAGTCATAAAGCAACAGCTGAGAAAAAGACAAAGCAAAGCAAATGTCATCTCAGTCCACAGTGCCTCCTGTCTCTACGAACATGTTCTCCTTCCCCCACACGGACCCTTCAAAAGGAACCTGCAGCATGTTTGGTATTTAACTGTGGAATGCTTTCTCCACCCAGATGCCACTGAGTGTGTGTCAGCAGCTGCAACGGACACGAACTGTTCGGAGAGGAAGGGCAGCAGGCATCTTACTGGTGTGCTGATTTATTCATGTTGGAGCAAGACAGCAAATTTGACAAACACCAAGAAACACAGCTTCTCCTTCATTTATCATCCAACTGCTACGCAGGTGAAACAATGTAATTCTATATCAAGATATTGATATATCTTGTAACTGAGCGGGTGTATTTCCTGAACATTCAATAGAGAAACCTTTGTGTCAGCTTTTGGGAAACTTTTTTTTTTTTTTGGTAGGAAAGAAATCAGGCATTAAAATCATTTTGTGATGTGTAAAATCAAAATAAAGGCTTACATGGCTGGGTTTCAGAGCTAAAGATGTTTTGTAAGACTAAATGTGTCTACCCCCTACCCTAGACCACTGAAATCAGAAGCTATCTGTTCACTACCTGGTCAGATTTGTCGTCTAAATGACATCATCTTTAATCTGATATCTAATTGTTCTCACATAAAGAGTTGATTTATGTTTCTCAAAGCAAGCATCACTTTAGTATCTGTGACAAAACTTGGCTATCATTTGGTACCAGTACTGGGACCAGTATCAAAAGATCTGATCCACAGAATGATGTATTATGTTACACACACAATGTGAATAGAGTATTCAATAGATCACACTCATAGCAAAATACATATTAAATAACAGGGCGGGTTAACAGCAGCAGGGTCCCAGACAGTTCTGCAGGCTGATCCCTCCTATGAGTGTACACACTGCAGTAGAAGTATATCGTGTCTCAGCAAATATCCAGCAGGAAAAACACAAGAAGTAGAGCAACGGTCATTTAGGGCAACAACTTCATCTATCGATTATTTACTAGTTAGTTGTTCCGTCTATAACATTTCAGAAAATGGTGAAAGATATTTAGTTTACTGTTATAGAGGAGGACGAAACCAGAAACTATTCACATTTAATAAGCTGACAGCAGAGAAGAATACGCTAGGAAAAAATCTAACTCTGGAATTCTGTAGATGTACGCCTTTGGGTTACAGCAAAGGACCCTCATGCTCAATTACCAATGGTGAGCCTGACTAACAGTCATTCTTTTAAGATTGGGGGTTGACCCATTATCACTTCAGCATTTTTCTGATTATCAGTATCTGTGATGTTTATTTTTGTCAGATTATCAATCACACAAACTAATTTGCAAATGTGCTCTGATGCAGCATCCTCTCACACAATGTCCCGCCCACAACACTGACTGATTAGTGACATGTCACAATTGATAGCCTGTAGACACTGAATAATCTGAATCTGCAAAGTAACTGGCAACTAAATGTTTCAAATGAGAGCGGTGGAGAGGAAGTGTAAAGCAGCAACCTTCTCAAGTAAAGTACCTGGGAACTGTACTTAAGAACAGTACTTGAGTAAATGTGCACTTGTTTGAAATGTTGACACAAAGAGTTTGATTTTTACTACAAACAAAAATACAGGTTTTCAGTTTCCTTGAGTTCGAATAATCAGCGTCGTCCCTGAAAAAGCTGTACCAGTCTACTTCTTGATTTCTAGATGAAGCCTACTGTTTCCCTGGGACATCGACATTATTAGTGCTGTAGCACCCTTGTCAAGCTTAAAATGAACATTTCAATAATAACAGTGTGAGTATTTTGTGTCCTTGCTGTGTCCGGAGATAGGAGCATGAAGTGAAGAGGATTATCTAATATGAATCACCCATGGGTGGAGGCATAATTCCGGTTTGTGTACAGGTCACTTCAGACAAAACAAAGGATGCTGTGGAAGACAGTGGACTGAGAGGTCTTTCTTATTGTCGCTGTGATAGATAATTTATTGCACAATTAATTCAAGCTCAAGCACAGTGTCAAATTATTAGGATTTTATCAAGTGAATGTATGGGCCTGGATATACACTCTGTTTATACGACTGACTGTCCGGGCTGATGTGACAACTGGCCTCTCAGAGAGGAGCTCAGCTCATCAGTACAACTGGCTGCCCTCTTATCTCTCACGTCTTTGTACTGGCTGTGTTCTGCTACGAACAGCGTGTCAGCTGGCGTGCAAAGGCGTAATAACAGCGACACTGACACGGAGAAGTGAGCACGTACAGCAGCAACATGTCAGAGGGTAGAAGCGACCGATCTCTTACCTGTGAGACATGTCAACAGACAGGTGAAGAAGCCAGGCACCAACAGTCCGCCCTCACTCCGCTGTTGTCTGCCGTCTAGCGTGGCTCACAAAGCGCCTTCACATACCGGACAACGACGGAATAAAAACAGCAAAGGCCTCAAAGGTGGACGACAGTCGTTCACAGTCTCCGTCCGTGAATATTTACCGGCTGTGGCTGTTTCCTGTGCGCTGACAATGACAATAAAAGACGAAGGTGGTGACTGGTTGTTTTAGCTAGCAGTCGCCATGTTTGGCTGTCTAGCTGTCAAACCGCGTGCTACATTCAGGGCTCCTCGGAAAACACACAATTTGATTTGAGATCTGGCAAGATGTTATCCCAACGAGCACCGGCCAAGACGCTCTCTTTACACAAAATGTATTACAGTTTGTATTACATCTTTGCATTTTATTTATTTATTCACTTTCTGTGCACCTCAGACACTTGTTTGCACGAGGACAAAATACGTACAAATATCAGAACAACAGATTAACTTTAATCATTTTATTACAATCTAAGTGACGCGCTGTAATGATCCTCAGCTTACTACTGTTAAACCTTCATCAGTAACATACATCTTGGACGTGGTACCGCACTGGCATCAAATCAGTCCAATCAGTGCGACATACAAATGTAATAATAACAATGTAGGAGCCTTGTGTGAGCTGTAGCGCCACCCCAAGGCAGCAACCTGTTACCACACAGGTTAAACTGACGACCGGAGACTTTAAATGTCTCGTGTACAATATTGAGGTAAAATGAAGTTCTGAGCAGAGCATCAAGTTCCAAGTTCTACTGGTAGTTCGATGAAAGGAGAGTCCTGCAGATTACTGTAGTCAATAATTAACACACAACACCATCATCCTTTAAATCAGCGGGCCGACTTTTGCTGAAATCTTTTGTGCGCTTACATGGACTTGCTTTATTTAGATTATGATTGCATTATTTACATACTCATCTATACACAGACCTCATACATGGCAGACATTTTGATATGTCATACCAGGCAAACCACAGGTCTAATCATTAATAGTGGCAGTGGTAGAATTGTGCTTTAGTACAGTTTGTCCATTGTACTTCTGCTCCACTACACCTCAGAGGAAAATCTTCAATATTTGACCGAACAATTGTTAATGCAAATACCCGACAGTATATATAAGAAACTAATGGTGGATATCCTGCAGTATAATATTAAGTATAATAAGTATAATATTCTGATGTAGGAATTAACCCTTTTGTTCTGTTGTTCATTGTTCATACAGCATACAGACAAGAACATCAGCTGAATTCCTGAGGGGTAAATATCAGTCAGTCACAGAAACAGAAACCGAGACAAGTAACCTCCTTTTCAATTTTAGAACTTTTTAATGCTTCGAGACAGTTAAACTCGTAGAAAACTACTGGAATTTATTCTTTCACATACAATGACATTAGTGTTTTGGCAGGAAAACTGAACATAGTTAGTGCAAATAGTTAATTAATTTGTGGTGTATGACATCACTGAACAAATACAAAGATGAGTTGTATGACAGTTCAAAGCCAAAGTCCATCAAAAAGGCAACAGGAGACCTTTCCCATCAACAGCATTTACTACATTCAGATAAGGAGGTGCATAGATCAAGGACAGGCCGCCGCAATCACCTGACCTCACCCACATACAGTTAAATGTCCAAACGGGATCGGGTTTCTGAAGTAAAACAGTACAATAACACCTACATAATCAGATGTAGTACTTTCCTCTGTTTTTTCTGACTGCACTCACAGACTGGATTTTCTCTCTCAGTCTGTCCTCCCAGTCCTTGCACCAGGTCACGCTCCGCTCCAGGTTCTCGTAACGGGTGGCCAACTTGTCCAACTCCAGCACCGCCCGGGGTAGGTCAAAGGTCAGGCCGGCCTTCTCTACTGCTGCTTTAAACTTGGCTGGAGATGCTGTTGCAATGTAACACCTGCAGTAAGAGTTACAGTAATTAATTACAAAACTGTCAAAAGTCAAGTAAAGACCATTTAAGTAAAGAGAGGTCATCATGTACTTCCTCCTTCAGGCTACATGACCTCAGAGTCCTGCTGGTTCATGTCTTGCAGTGAAGTGAGAAATGTCCTGTGTGTATGTAGTTCAACAGATGAATACAGAATGTCTGACCTGTTGAGTCTGGGGCTGTGAGGACAGTGGTAGTGATGCCATACAGCCACAGCTGTGTGTGGACACAGCACATACTGGTTTTCGTCCCAGCACCTCCTCATTGTCTCCAGGATCCCTTCATCTGTCACTGTTCCAGTCGACAAAACTTGTGACAGCTAGAGTTAAAGAGGGATGGAGCACAAACACAGCAGGGTGTTAGATGGATGGTGTGTTCTTACTAGACATGTAGAGGACAGGCATGGAAGTGTACAATATATGTTGAATGACTGGTACCAGTTTGCGGTGGTTTTCAGGCAGAGTGTGTCTATGTGATTGCTGAAACTCCTCCATCATGTTCTTCACTGAAGCTCCGTCTCTGCCCAGCAGCAGCCAGAACACTCGCTCCATGTTGTACGGGTCCTGCAGGCCAACAATCAAGCAGAGTGGCATTATAGCAGTTTAACTTGAACACAACACGTCTCCTACTTCACTGTCAAGTCCATCCTCATCACGCAGTCTGGCCTGGAGGCAAACAGGAGAAAGGAACAGTTGTGTTCAAACTCTTTTACTTACCTTGTGATACAGAGTGACGATGGGCTACACACGTTCTTATAGAACTTGAGTTACATCCAAGTTGCTTACTGCCTGCCTCGTCTTATTTCTGAACGGGAGACTACTTCCCATGTAGTGTTACTGAAAAGGGGAAGATTACTTTCTTCAAGTTCCGTAATGTTGTCTACACTATCAATAATCTCTATTGTATCTCTGCAGCTGGCCAGCTTTAAAGTGTCGTTCGGAGGCACATGTCAGGATTTTTGTGTAGGCCCCCAAGCTTTAAGCTTTAAACCATTTGTGAAGAATAGTTAAATGCATAACCGTGGGATTTACAGTTGTTTGTGTAAAATGAAACAGACCTAATCTGATTGATTAAACATACAATACAATGTGGTCATTATGAAGCTTAACAGGTGCACTTCTGAACTTTGGATAAAGATGAAGGCCAGCTGTTTCCCCCTGCTTCCAGTCTATTGCTAAGCTAAGCTACTCATGTCCGAAGGTCCCGTAGGTTTGACATCCATCGTCTCATCACACTCTCAGAGAGTATTTCTCAAGCACCCCCCTGATATTTCCCACTGTACTACATGAACAGTTCTGAGTACTAATTCAAAAGTCAGAGTTGTTGATCAAAGGCTTCAGAGGCAACAGCATCCAATTATATCAGGATGTATAGGGTATATCATCTTCAAATCAGATCACACATGATCATTGATATGAACGTCTGTAGCTACATGCTGTCTAACTGTCTTACCTGGATGTCTATGGCAGGGGCCAAAGTCTGTGTGACATCAGCTGCCATGGAAAAGTCACCAGTGGTTACGGCTCGGTGCACTATGTCATTAGAATTCACCATGGCAACCAGCTTCAGGGGCAATCCCATCTGCTTCACAATATAGCCAGCTGAGACACAGACAGACAGTGAGGCGACAGGGGCCGAACGTTCTCATGACAAACACGTATTTCATGGCTTCAAAACATTTGAAGGAAATGATCCCCACAATGATTATCAACTGCACTGAATCACTCAGTGATTAAACTGAAGGCCTTGGCTTATCAAACTTCTACTACATGGAGAACATGCAGAAAAGAATGCTGAAACATTATTATTCGGTTGCTCCGATGACTGACGTTATCAGCCAATTTAAGCTTATCATTAATGCATCGTATAAGTATATGTGTTAGCTGACAAGAAAATGCAGTAAAACTATGCCAGCGATATGTCTGAGGTCATTCAGAAACACTGTCTCCATTACATTACAGCAGAGAGCACTGAAGACCTACTTTTACTGATTCTTATCATTTGTTAAATATACATTAATGGTCTAAAATGATATTAATCATTATTGGACTCACTGATAATAGATAACTGGTAATAGATAATTCCAATACCAATAATCTCGAGCAAATAAAATCACCACCTATTTGCCAGGTTAATGTGAACATTGATTTTGTGTCAACTAAAAACCTTCAGAGATTTTGGACCATTTGTCAGGCAAGACTTTCATTTCAGCTTTCGTAACGTGTGACAGGAATTTGTCAACATGTGTACCTTTACAGATAAAGCTGAAGAACGCATTTAAGCAGACAAATAGCCTCAAATATACCGTGTACCCTGTTCCCTCCTGCCCTAGACGAACAGCCTGCATGCTGACTGACTGACTGCCTGAATGATTTCCCTGACAGCAGTAATCAGCTCACCTGCAATGTTCCCCGCCCCTCCGGTGGGCACCACCACCTCCAGCTCTGGCAGCTCTCCGTCAGCCTCAGCCTGCTCCATACCACTGAGCTCCAGGTAAGTGTAAATGAAGTGGGCCAGCTGGATCATGACTCTGGACCAGTTGACCGAGTTGAGGCTCATGAGGCCGTGAGACTTGACTAGGTCTTGGTCAGCAAACAGCCGGCGCAGCGGCTGGTCGATGTCATCAGAGCTGCCGTTGGCTTCAGAGGCAAAAAAAATCACTCAGTCTGACTGTAATAACTGTAACGAGAATAAAAAGATGGCTTTTTGGTCAAAGAACAGCCATTAGTCCTGTGGCTTCAGGCTCACCTGCAAACACATGGACATTATCCTCCAGGCAGGTTATCATGTGCTTCTCTTGGACTGGTGTGATGCGTCCACGAGGGTAAACCACCATCACCTCCAGCCCACTGAGACCCTTTGCACTCTGGATGGCCGAGCCGCCGGTGTCTCCTGATGTACCTGGTGAAGACAACCACAAGCAGGCTGAGTCAGGCCTGCACATTTATCATCTCTGACACTAAGTTCCATCTTTGCGCTTCTTACTTCCTCCTCGGAGTGTGACTGTGCTTGTTAATGCCACGATAATGTCAATGTCGACTGCCAGTGTCAAAGTGAAGGATCTGTACCTACAGATAAGTAATGTCCTCTGGCTGAGATACCACTTTCCTGATGTTTTGTTTTCAGTTTCCATATCTTCTGTTTTCTGTTTATTCTGCAGTGTGTTTGCATTCCTGTTTGTGGTCTAACAGTGACAGAATTAGGATCCAACACTGATGCTGATCAGAACTCATCTCTGCTTGATTTGAGTTATTGAGATTATTGAGTTTCAGGACGTCGGCCTCGCAGACGCAGCTGAATCCATAAAAGTTTACTTCTTAATTTCATCCATTAGCATGAATCATACGAGGGCTCTGGCTGCTGACTGAACATCAAGCTTCCTTTTCTTACTAAACAATTCCAAATGTATAACATTATACTCTTCAGTCCATTTCTAGAAGAACATCTCATTTTTAAAATGCTGTTTGGTCATTTTAGTAGAAACCTGTGTGTTCAGTGAAACACAGGAACAAGAACAGTGAAACACCTTAATCTCTTGCTCTTGTCCTCCTCTTTTCAGTTTGCAAACAACTACAGCTTTGCAAACAACTACAGCTGCACTTAATCAATCAATCGAAAAAAAAAAATAATCACCAACTATTTTCATTATCAATTAATTATTACTGCCATTTTTTAAGCAAAATTTTTCAAATCTGAATCTGAAGATGTATCTTTGGGCTCTGGGAAATTTTCAATTGTTTTTGACATTTTGCGAACTAAAAGATTATGTGATTAATAGCTAAAATAATCCTCAGATTAAATAATTGTTAGTTGCAGCCCTAGTTGCAAAGCAAAGGGTCAAACACAAGATCTCCCTTCACCGGAACGAAAAAGAAAGGAAAAACAGTCCCCGACCAAAAGTACACTTCAGTATGTGAAGAGATCTGTCCAAATACTTTTGACCATAGAGTACCTTTTTGGTTAAACACTTCAGTACAGACTAAATGATCAAAACTAGTGGTGGGGCTCGATTAAAAAAATAATCTAATTAATTAGAGGCTTTGTAATTAATTAATCGCATATCAATATTTGACACGAGAAGCAACATTTTTCAATTTACATGGATTTTGGGATATGACTGAATCAATGAATAGACACATAAATGAGCTTAAACAACAAGATCGTGTTATTTTCATCACTGAGTGTTAACATAAAGTGCAATATGAATAAAGAATATTATGATTGTATTGTTCACAAGACACAAACTTAAATTCAAGTTAGCTATATTGTGCTATATTGCTTTTTCAGGACTTTTTGTAAACTTTGTCTTAAACACATTTGTTTCTGTTTATCAAAATAAAAAACAGCACTTATTCTTATACATTCCAGAATGTACCACCGAGAGTGGCCGACAGTCCACTGCAATCCACGTCGCCAGTGCGTTTGTTAATTTGTCAGTCGTG
>OMLP01024584.1:38052-50405 GCA_900302685.1 Spondyliosoma cantharus | reverse complement strand
CCGGTATATTCCCATGTAGCCATGTCTCCGTGAAGCAAAGCAAGCTGCTCTCCCTGTAGACACGCTGGCTGTTTACTAAAGCTGTAAGTTTGTCCGCTTTGTTGGCGAGTGACCTGACGTTCCCCATGGTGATCGAAGGCAGAAAAGGTTTAAATCTCCTGTCTCTCTCGATCCTCTCCTTGACTTTAGTGCCGGCTTTCTTACCCCGGCGAACACCTCTCCATAACTCCTCAGGTATGCGTGTAGTAGGAAGACCGGCTCCCTGCCTGAGGCGCAGTAATTCCTCACGATTGTACGTGATCATCCCAACAAGAAAAGAAAAGAGAAGTCCTGAAAAAATTACTGGACTCCACTGAGTGATACTGCAACTAAAACGCTGCAGTAGTGCTATCAGTTTACACGAAAAACAATGTACAAAAAATAACAATTTGTAACAAATAAAGAGGAAAGAGAGACGGAGCTGCTACAACAGGCTGCCGACTCTCAGCGCCCGGAAACGGAAACAACAAACATGACTTGCATTTGACATGGGTGTCACGCGATGACAACCCATCCTCATCAGACCATATAGGTCGACTACGCAAACGGCTTATTACGACCAACATTCACGTTTACTGTTAGATGGCAGCCTCTAGTGGCCAGCGAAAGTATTATAGCAGCAAAAGAGGAAGTCAGGCACAGTAGTACAAAGAGTGATAAATACGGCATATGGAGGAAGTCAGGGTAGATGACGGGTTTAATCATTCTACGCAGCATATGTCACTCGTACCTACGATCATGCTGTTTTGGGAACATTGACGTATATAGTTTAGGGATCACTGGCAATCAGCCTGTTCAGTTTTAGTATGAGGATGTGGTGTGTCTGAGGGACACATAACTGTACATAAACAGCTTTACCTGAGGCGTTGTTCCCTCACCTCCAATTCTCACTGTGGGCTCTGCAGTTAACTTCGCCCATTTCACTCAAAACTCAACTCTCAAACCTGTTTTCTAGCAGCCAAATTGCACTTTATAGAATATAAATAGTGAAAGCTTCTGGTTGTCGTCCATGTTTGTTTAGCATAAGACCACACAGCATTTGGTGCTCTCATAAGACTCTTGACCTCCAGCTGATACTGTACAGTCATTTAGTGTGTTGTCCAGTGTATTTGATCAGATGTCCTGCTCTGTGCAGGAGGGTCCTCACATTTACTTTAACGTTAGAAGTGGTGGTTAAAACGAAAAGAGTTCAAATTTAAAATTGGTCTCATGTGAGCGGGGGTCTTGTACTTTGGGCTGTGTATGCTCTAATAGCCTTCACATGAGCAGGAAGTGCACATTTTATTTATCTGATTATGAGAAAATCAAAAGTGTCTACAATATAGATGGTGATCATATGAGCTGTGAGACTATTCATTGGGCTGAGGCCCTGAACAATAATTCTCACATTTCCAGTTTAAATGAATTAATGAAAATATTGAATAAAAAGATCTATGAATAACAAAAAAACAGGGGCCTGTGCAAAATTAAAAAAAACAATCCTACTTTGTGATTCTGGCCCTCAGTGAGATTCCACAGCCTTCATAGCCCAGCTATGTTGCCTTCTCCCTCTCCCTCTCTCTCTCTAGAGATCAAAAGGCCAGTAGGTACGCATGCGGCTGCCTTCTTAGCATTTCTATGTGTGTGCCGACTGTCAGGCAGTTTTTGTTCAAACTGAACAAACAGAAAGCGTGGATGTTAAACCAAGGTACTAAGCCCAGGAGAGCACCGACTGATCATTGAGTCACCAACATCAAACCAAAATATTCACGGCAGCATGATTCAGCTTACAGGTGGAAAAAAAAAAAAAAACCTCAGTAAACATTTTTTGTGTTTTTTTTTCTTCACAATTCATCATGACATTATAATGTGCCGTGTACAAAAACACAGATGAAAAATATTTAATTGGAACGCCGTATGTTTTCATGTAAATAAAAGGAATGTTCCTGCAGCTAAACTACTTCAGTTGTGACGACGTGAGACATCAAAGTGAGAACGGTATTCTTTTTCATAATGAAGCTGCTATCAGGATTGAACAGACGGCCTCCTCGTACAAAAGGCTGAGACAGCAAGACGGAGAAAATATCTTAATGACTAATTACATTTTAAGATGTGCAAATGGTTTATATTCAAAGCTGCGACTACGCTTTAATCCTGTGAGCAAAGAACAATATTATTTCAAAATCCCTCACCGCCCATATGGGCTATTTTACATGACACAAATTAGTGGGCTTTTCAGTTTTTTCAATTGCTCTGTACACTGTGTGCACGGCAAACAAACTTTGCCATTATGGACGGAATTACATTGGGATTTGGCTTGTACATTGAGGAGGATCAGACCATAATTAGAAAACGTATAGTGTGTTTTGTGACAGTGTTGAATTAGAGATGCGATTGAATTACAATGAAAGCTCGCTTGAGTTTCGAGGCTGTTTTCAGAGCCACCATAATGCAATGCAGTGTGTCATGACATATCAAATGAAATTCACCGCTGTAGAATATATTAGACTGTTTGTCAGAGCGGAAATAATAATTCAGTCATGGTTTATCAGTGCTTTCAAAGGCTTGTCATAAGTAATGAAATATGGTAATTGTATTTTTAATATCAGGACCAAAGTGGGGGTGGTGAAAGATGCGGTATTCTTGGTAAATCTGGGGATTTAGGAATGAATCATTAAAGTTCATATGGACCTGATGCATAACAACTGACTGCACAGCATAGAGTTGGGAGCTGTACACACACGCCTCGACTTCTTCTCTGTGCACGAATGCTTAAAATAACTGTATAAATGATAGTTTTACGCAGTGGTGGAAGAAGTGTTAAGGTCCCAAAGAAAAATGTGCAATATCTCTCTGTAAACCATACGAGATTGCGAGTAAAAGTTCTGCATTCTAAATGAAAAGAACAGAGATTTTATTAGCATTATACATTTGAAATGTAGAAGTACTCATCGTGCAGAATAGCCTTATTTTATTACCATCTCTAGATGTAATTTGATAAATATTAAGAAGCCCATACATGAATGACTCTAATCTACACAGGTGTTTTCAGTCATTCTGGCTGGTTACACCTTTGCTGAGGTCAGTCACTCAATGGCAGCATCTGAAACCATCCCCCTATTCGCAGTACTAAGTGCACTATACAAGGGTGGACACTTCATATCACTGTTGGGCAGGACAACAAATATATAAACAACAATTTCTCAAGAGCCATTCCCGAAGGGGACACCAAAGATGCAGCTAAAAGTCGTTGTTGTTTTAAAAGTTTATAGAGAAAATGCTACTATTAAACTACAGAATGGTAGAAAGGTAAATAACAACCTTTACGTGCTGTTGTACCAGCATGTTATCTATCTATCTCCATTATTGTGAAATGGAACTGTCTTTGGCTGCTTTAACACACAAATTTCCTCATGCGCGGTACTAATAAAGGGATTCTGATGGTGAAACATGAGTTGACTTTTATTTTGAAATGGCCTAGTCACAGGAAATGCAATGTGTTCAGTGAGTGTAGCACAGATATCGTTCATTAAAAAAGGGCATCTACGCAGCAATTTCAGCATTTCCAGCAGGTCCATTGTGAGTAGTTTTATATAGTCTGTGGAAGTAATGGAACAAGATGAAGCTGTTAGATGAAGCTGCAGGTGACAGACTGCACACCTCCAACTTCTCAGCAAGGACACCAACATGTTTTCCCTCATTAAAGTTTCTGTAAGTGTTATTTCCTCATTAAAAAAAAAGTGGCATTCTCCTGATTGTTCTATTCAGAGAACTCGTGGATTCCACTTGACAAACACCACCCACCCAAACACCATTACAGTGCACCCCCTCATGGATACAGCATAACTGATGGCAGTATATAAAAACTGAGAGAAGAAGAATCAGAAAGAATTAAACAGAAAATACCACAAGAGCTGAAGTGATACGAGGCATGAGTCATATCTGCTTTACATACGATTCGCTCTTTTATTTTTAATCCTGAGAGGGGAGATTATAATCTTACCTTTCTTCGCGCTCTTTCAGTAAACCTCATGGGAAGGAGGATGAAAGTGATATAATACGGCTTGTGTCCTGTCTGTGTCTAATGCAGCTCCTGGAGTCAGCTGTCAAATCTGACACAACGCCTCACCGCTGCATCTTTCTCATGTCTTCCGCGTCCTCCCTGGAATTGCACACGTGTGTGTGTGTGTTTCAAGGGCAGGTTTGAGAATTAACACGCCTGGCCATAAAGGTTTTGCTTGCAAATGTTAACCCATGGGGCTCCTCTAATTAATCAACAGAACGAGTGATCTCTGCCACTACTTCAGAGAAAGGGAGAGGGCAGATGTCACATGATATTATCTCGGAAATGGAGGTGGTAATTAATCACCTTGACAGCCCTTGATTTGTAAACATGGCTAATTTAGAGCATTTTTTTTTTTTTTCATCAGGAATCACACAGGTACGAGGTGCATCTCACTGGTCCTGACAGCTTTAAATTGCCCTTCAGTAGTAAGTAGGCAAGCAGCCAAAGACTGTGTTGCTGTTTGATTAAAATTGAGTTTGACATCCTGCTTAAGTGAATATGAATTGGAGATCAGCTCAAAATGAATGAAGTGCTTTTTATTTTTTGTAGAGATTAAGTCTTTAAAAGCAGACTTTCATGTTTGTGGTGCCGTTTTTAGAAAATTCATTAGCAGGCCTCAGTGGGTTTGCTTTCTGAAAGTAATTTGGGAAAAGAAGCTGTTCACTTTTATTACCTCCGCTCAAAGTCATTGTTTTATTTGACATTCTTGTCTTTTTTCATGGTTGATCCACTTATCTGTGATCAGTTTCCTGAGGTTTAAAGGAAATAGTGTGCTTTGTAACGTAACTGCAGCCTAACAGGTATGTTATTTAATATTCCCTTGTAATCTGCAGTCCCTGCTCAAATTTAATTTAGCTTGTTTAGTTAACCTGGTAAGGCCCCACCGCTATTATTTTGGATAATTAATCCCTTGGTCGCTAGGTTAATTTGTCATCCTTTTGGAGAATTTATGTATAAATGATCACATAACGTAATTAAATGCCTTACAATGTTCGATGGCCTGAGACATGGTGGGACAGCTGTTTCTTTATGGATTTCCAAATATCTGATTCCATTTAAATGGAAAACTTTAAACTAAATGTAAAACAATATAGTTTTGGAGATTAAATTCTTATGTTTATTCTAGCAATTTTAATATTTACAATATTAACGAGGTAATAATACAAACTCAGAAATATTTATGTTTTCCATAAGTGAATAAACAAGCTGTTCTCAGAGGAAAATAAGGTCCCAGAACACTGTCTGAGGCTAGAGAGTTGGCAGGGTCCTCCACATAAGAATGAAGTCGAACAGTATGAAATTGTGTTGTCCTTTAAGGTCAGTTTATACAGTTTATTCAGTCATGAATACAAATAGTTTGTTTTTTAGTTGTTTAGGCAGAAACGAATCAGTCAATGAAGATTTTTCCCCTTTGATTATAATTTCTTCCTGAGAACTACATAGTGCACCTTCAACCCTGACATGGTAGTTTTCCAACCCACAGGAACCTGCAGGACAACATTTAGCAATGTGGAGGCGGCTGACTGCTCTTCAACTACTTTTGTTCTCCCTGTGAACTGAAATAATGAACTTGAATACAAAACGCGCCTTGCTGCCAAAAATGTTGTTATGCGAATGTTGTTTAAATAATTAAATGCCTTGGTGAACCCAAGCGGCAACCTCCAGGGCTGAAAAGTGATGTCAGTGCAGAAGTGCCAAAATCTGCAGTTGCTTGAATCACCTCTTGATGCTGTATCCAAAAGCGATCCCTTTAAGACCCTGTGTTAAAATGCCAAAGTAAACAAAGCCTGGTACAAAAGCTGGTTTTGGTCTCTATAGCTAATTTCCCTGTTTTTGATGGCCATTTAGGCCATTTAAAACTTTAAATCTAAACATGGACAATTGTCATGCTTTCACCTCACTAACTGAATCCACTGCATTTCCCCTGAAGTTAGTTTTTTTTGCAGCAAAATTTTACTCTTTCAAATGATGGTACGACCGAGCCTTAACCCACGGCAATAAGCTGGCATGAATCACACACAAGAGCTCTGTAACTTAATAACCCAGTTAAAAAATACAGTCATTATAAGTGTTAATAATTACAACTGTGCTTTTCCTGCTATGACCAGTCAAAACGCCTGTCATGAAAAGGGCCTGTATTGTTTGCCAGTTCTAACAGAGATAAATGGATTAACATTGATTTTACCACAGTAGGACCATTTGCAAATTCTAATAACAAACATTAGCGGCTTTCAGTATACAATCAAACAAAACACTCTCTCTAAATGTTGTGACGTTCTTCTGAGCCCTGGTATTTTTTTCTGGAAATTCACCTACTTTGAAGAGCCGCCAAGTCAACACAGCCTTGTTTAAAAGGAGTGGAGATTTACTTCAGCAATGGCCTTTGTCTGCTCTATGAGTCACACGCTGTGGGGGGCAGATTCCTGTGCTTTCTGCTCCGGGGGACATTGAGGAGAATAAATGAAGACTAATGACTACGGACAGTAATTCTGAAAACAAACAAGGAAACCTTGAATAATGCAGCCTCATTGAACATGTTTTATGAGCACAAACTCGGTTAAAATACACCACTGAAATATGAAACACCTGCGGAAACAGTTTCTACCTGAAGTTCAACTTTCTCTCTTTTGATACAGCCCATCCAGCCTCACCGGGAATATCTGCTTTCACCGGGGTCAAGCTTCAGAGAAAATACCAGCACCTTCATGTGTTTGAACAGGACCGGTCGATGCAAAAGTAGAAGAAATACAGTAGATTTAAAACTGATTCAACCTCACTTCACTCAGCCCCGACATTAGCAATTAAAATCATGATACATGCAAGGAATTCAAATTCACTCGAATGACAGTTTGTATTCTGAGATACTGAGGGCTGACATCTTTGTGTTTGATTTTACGTACATTTTTGGGGTGTGTTCACCAGTGAGCCCTGACTCTGACCTTGGCTTCGTTAGAGCATCTGCCCGACCTCCATTACTCGACGGAGCTGTCAAAGCAAACATCGCTGCATGAGAAGATTACAAGATTTCTGCAAGAATCGATTTGGACTCGGCTGCCAATCATTCAGAGCGCTCCTGTCCTGTGTGTGTGGGAGAAATCAAGTCATACTTATTTCAGAAATTGATGTAATTATAATGAAAGAGCTTAATTCTGCATGGATGTCTGTTCTCATGAAGTTCAACTTATCTTAATAACAGGTTCCATATTTATTAGGTTTTGGCAAAATTAAATTGAATATCCTTCATTAAACAGAGATGATGGTGTTCGTGGCCGTGCATTACTTATAAGCCAGTGTCCTCAGTATTTAAATAGCTTCACAGATGTGATATAAAAAAATCCAAGTGAGGGCTTACACAATTAATTCTGAAATGTAGATAATGTAGATTTTAGACAAGTAATTATTAATATTAAACAAATGGCCAATGTTTACTATGGTATTAATATATTTAAATCTCTTTTTTTTCTTGCCTCCAATCTGCTTAATCTGGAATATTTGTTGATACAGAGCACATATTTAGCATATTTGTATATTTTTATTTTTCGCTTTGTACATAACACATCTACACAGCACACATTTAGCCTATAGTTAAAAAAAAATAAAAAATCACATTTTGTGAATGACACTAATACAAATGTATTCCAGTACAGTTACTGATTTCCTGTCAGTAACATCATCCAAAAATCACAATATTAGTAATCCAGTCCATGTAAGTAATTACTTTTGGATTACCTCAGTACCAAACACATGCAAATCAAGATTATAGCGTAAAGAAATATCTGTATGATGACTTATGATGACCTATATGATGTATATTCTATAAGAATACAGACCAGTGTATTTGGCACAAATAAAACAAACAAGACAATATGAGTGACTTTGGAGCTGTGGCTTTTGCTGGGTTTTGAGACGGCCATGCTAGCGTTTTTTTTCCTATTTCCAATCCTGATGCTAAACTGAGCTAATCAGGTGCTGGTTTTGGCATCACCTTTACAGGCGTGATAGTGTCATCTATCTAATATGTCTCTCTGTATGAAATAGAACACATCTGTCAAACTACTCCTAGTAAAGTCAAAACTGGACCACACCCTTGATCCAAAGGGAATTAAGATTTTGCCTTGTGTTGGCATCACACTTATGTCCATACTGCAAGAAGGAGTAGATGGTTGTCTCGCCATGTGAGGGAGCCGGATGTCCTGAAGATGGAACTCCCGAGAGAATCATCAGGGGTTGCATCTGAAAAGCCTTGTCAGCCTGCCAAGGTAAAGTTCATACGGGCCGGACAGCAGAGCCTCATTACTTCCTGTTTTGAACTTAAGTTTGTTCCAGGGAGTGTTGTGTTACTTTCAAAGCCTATTTGCAGGGGTTTGACAGCACTGCAAATCAATTGTGGCACCTCAATATTTACTTGGCAACATGATGAGACTTCTGGGTGTCAAATGTGCATATTTTTGCAAGACAACCTACAAACCCACTGCAGAATGAAGACTGTATGATCTGATCTCGCCGTTTTGATGTTATTACGTAACTGATGTGGCTCCACTGAAACTGGCCAATCATGTTTCTGTAACGTCATTGTTAAGCAACGCTGGTAAAAAGACGGCTCATGGGAGAAGTTATCCTATCAAACGCAGTTTAATGTTGTGGAAGGGTGGAGTTTAACCCAGACCATGTTTTCCTAAACCTTACAAAGCATCTTCCCTCCCTAAGCGTAACCAAGCAGTGGCGGAAACTGTAAAGACATGAGAAATGATAAGCGAGTTCAATGTGAAAATAAAGTAAACAGCACAATAAGATGTTCCAAACATACAATCCCAGAGTCTTCTGTCAGTTGAAATGATTTACCTGGAGCAGCACCGCTGCAAGTAGCAAAGACATGACAGCACACAGTGCAGTTACAGACACACGGTATGGATGGACCTCCGCAAATGGACTGACCTTGTCTCAATGGGATGAAAAAAGGATACTGAAATTTTGCTGAGATGTGCAGTTTTATTGAAAGCGAAAAAAAAACACACCTCCCTTTTTCCAGTCAGTTCACAGGTGGCAGATTCTAATGCAAATAAAATCCAAATATAGGTATTTTCAACAAATGGCCAGAAAATGAAGCTCTTGAAAACAGGCAGCTAGAGTCAGAAAGGATTGTGTTCATATTTTTCCATTATTGTTATTATACAGTTTTATTTGACTCCGTCTACATGCATTATTAATTATCTGCTCTCTAATTAGCTGCCTTTCATATTTTTTGCCGTAAAGGTATAAGAGTTGTTTTCGTCTCTTACAGGCCAAAGCCACTGGGCAGACAGACTGCCAGTGTTGAAGGTTTCAGCTTGTATTGATGTTTTTTTACAGTTCCACTGGTGACCGAGAGCGTTCAATAGACGTGATAGATGACTTATTGCCTCTTGCAGCAACTCTCATGCAATTGGGCAGCGACTCATGGGAGCTGGAAGGTTACAGTCAGTGTGTTCCAGTGACATCAGGCGGCTCCACTGGAACAGTTTGGATGATGAGCCTCAAGGGCAAAGATGCTATCATTCCTTCTACTTAAAGGACCAGTTTGACATTTTAGGATATATGTTAGGTCGCCTTTGTGGAAAAACGTTTTAAAAAAACAACTCTTTTATCGTTCCGTATCGCTTTTCTGCGTCAGAGGCCTTTTTTTCCCTTTTTTTCCCACGAGTTCTGTATGCAATTGGAATGCAGCATGAGATGAGACGATTGACACCACTGCTGTATTGGTAAGATACTGTACATATAAAGTTACAGCCAGAAGACAGTTAGCTTAGCTTAGCATAAAGACTGGAAATAAAGGGAAACGGCTAGCGTGACTGTTCAAAGTTTTTTCAGAAATGTGCCTACACAACTCATTTTAGGTGGACACAAGAAAGGTATCACTCTGCTCATCTAACCCTCGCCAAGAAAGCAAATTAGCTCATTTCCCGAAATGTTAAAATGTTCGTCTGAGAATGGTGCCATGCTGTTGAGCTGTTGAGGCTCCAGAAATAGACGACAGAACTTCACCAGAGCCTCCGGCCACGCGGGGGTGAGTAGGTGACCGAATTTCTCCTTTGTGGGTGAGCGCATCCTTTAAATCTAGCTGGTAATGTCGGTTGCATTTATTCAAACAAGAATGTGTTTAATCAGGACACCAAACACTCCACCACTTCACCTCTTCCCTCTCCACGCTGCTGCTTCTCGGGTGTTTTCTGTCGTGTCAGCTGACTGTACAATGTGGCGCCTCTTTCTGACACAACTGACCCCTTGTGAAATTGCCCCTGATGAGTGCTGTTACGTATTGTAGTGCACAGCAGCTTTGTATTGCTCAATTGCAAATGTAGAAGCATTGTAGCAGAACCAACGATAGGAGGTCGCCTTTGTTTCTTTGGGTTTTTTTTTTTTATCAGTGGTTTCTCTTTGAAAGAAGACGGACTGTGAGTGTACAATGGGCTGCTGCCCAGGCTGCACTGATCCGTCCACCGTCCTTTTGCCCGCTCAAAGGAAAAGGTGCGGAGCCACATTCAACTCTCAATTTAACACTAACGGCATTCTTGCCAGCGTCTTGTATGATACAGTAATTTATGGGGAAAAGGCGGTCAAAGCTTGGATGACTATGTTTGGATGTGTGAAACCGGAAGGAGGGGAAGAAATATCCACACGCCGGCATCTCATCTGAAGCTGCGGCATGCAAGATGAGGTCAGCGTTCAGAGGGGTAACATTTGTTTCTTAGCCGCGCTCTCTGGAAGGTCAGGACCTGCGACAACAACACGCTTGGCAAACACATGGCTCAGGTGATGATGGCTCATCCCCCGTGGAAGGGACTCGCGCTGTTCATTGAAGAGTCACGCCGATTGTTTCGGTTCGCATCCAGGGTGAGAAACACACCGCGTCAAAGAACTGCAAGACTTTTTGGGAGAAACACTCGATGCGTCAGAATGCGAAGCGAAACAAGCTTTGGCCGGTCCAGTCCACCCCGGAACGTCAACAGTGTTTGATAAACAGAAGTATGGGAGTCTGGATCGATTTATGCAGGGAATGTGCAAATAAGGTTCCGCCTCTCTTCCGCCTGACATTTTATTCTCTCCTCCAGTATCTTTTAAAAAAACAACACAGTTGAATGATATTTTCTGTGTATGTGCGGCTCATAGCTGGCCTCTTCTGGTGATTTATAACCATGCTGCAGTGGAGTCAAGGCCGTCTTCTGTAATGCTGTATCAATCTAATGATGGTAACGCTGCCACTGTGCATGCTTTAATACGAACTCTTCTGGGTGCCTCCACGGCTGTAACAGAGCCCTCTCTGGATACCAGGAAATTCACTGTAACACTGTAGCAGCGCATCTAATGGTTTATGGTCTTTCCAGTGTTTGCTCATGCTCCAAACCCTCCCCAGGGTCATTATAGGATCTAATATCTGTGACAGCTGCACAATAGGATTGAGAGCAGTGAGGAGGTCAGTCCTTTCTCAAGGATCAACATTGCTGAGGCAGATTTATATAGAAAATAATTCCATTACGATGTTTTCACTCCACCAAGGAAGAAGGTAGGCGGGGGTCAGGATAAAATATTGAGTGTATGTAAACATGAACAAAACGAGTTGAGAGTAATTCATGAATAATGTGGCACAAACTGATAAACAGCCTGCTTCCATTTTCTCTTTATTGACTGCTCACTGTGGCTAAGTGGTGTGATTAGGGGCAGATTTAGAAGTGTATATAATTGAACTAATTTTTTTTCATCATCTGGGAGAACATTTTATAATGAATTCTGAATACTTCTCAATTAGCCCTCCTATTAGCTATGCAATTACTAGATATAGCACCACACAAAAGTGAACTATGTGTACAATGTTAGCCCGTGCTGCAGTTTGACATGTCCTGTCAGCAGTTGCCGGTAACTGGGCTGCTGGAACATACAGGTGGTTAAAATTTCAAAATAGGTCGACATGAAAAAATAAAATGGGGTGAAAAAAAGAAGAAAAAAACTGTCACCGTTGCTACCTAATTGTGTAAATGTCGGCGCACCAGGTGCTCGGACTGTGTTTCAGGTCGTGCCACTGGCAGACTAAACATCATTAAAAAAAAAAAGGGAGTAATAAAACAGGAACATTGCCCATCGCTGCTCGCCTTGACTATGTCAGCCACTGTGGCGCAGGAAGCACTTTAACAGCCCACTATCATCCATCTGTGCCTGTGGTGGCAGCCACGGCTGCAGACGCTCTCTATTCATCACCACGGACAGGTCGCAGATCTGCTGATTTGCCGAGCTGTGG
>OMLP01024584.1:20546-38032 GCA_900302685.1 Spondyliosoma cantharus | reverse complement strand
GGGGGGGGGGGGGGAATGTGAGCATCTGAAGGAGTGGGAGATGGAGCAGGCCAGACGGTGGGGGCAACCTCGGTGTACTTCCCACCGCAGCAGTTGACAGTTTCACCCCTGCTGCTCGGAGATGCCTGATTTCCTCCTACCATAGTTCACTCTGTGAGAGCCGCGCAAACTGACCCATATGATCATTTAACCTCTGGGACGAGCCCACCAACAGCTGGCATGTGGGATGAAAATGTGACATTTTTGTTGAGGAGTCAACAGGACTGCCAAGTAACATGTATATATCCTCACATCAGTTACACAAACGTCTAAATAACAGTCCCTGATTTTGGCTTTATTGACAGTAGGGGGCCCCCAGCCAGAGAACATTATAGGTCCAAGACGAAAGAGGGATTCAGAGAAAAACAGACTCTGATGTTCTGGACCTTTTCCGCAGAAAATTCTCTCTAACTGGACCTCTTCAAGTTTTAATGTCTTACATTTTAGATGGCACTGAATCGTAATGTCAGCTATTTCACTTTCTGTGCCCTCAGATCAGATATGAGTGGGTATGTTAGCTCAAAAGATGCTCTGCTATTGCCACTGTTAATGATTAGATCTAAACCATCTCAGAGAATTAACACGCAATAGTCCATTCTTGATTAAAAGCTGCTTTCGCTGTCTATTTTCTACGACTGCTGTCTCTCATCTTGTCTCTCATCTTTGTGTGTATCTGTCTGACTTGAAATTCAAACTCAGAATTTTGATTTTTACAATATTGATGAGGTAATATTACTTAACTTAAAAAGGTTTTCGTTTTTTTTTTCATAACTGATCAAACAAGCTGTTCTCAGAGGAGAGTAAGTTCCCCCGAAGCAAGAAATGTGGCGATACAAATAAAGTCAAACAGTTTTGACTCTGTCCTTTAAGGTCAGTTTGTTTATTCAGTCAGGAAAACAAAGCTTATTTAGTTCAAAAATAAAAAATCAGTCAATAAAGATTGATTGTCTGTGTAGCATAACGCGATTTACACTGCGTGTAATTGGTCTGTGAGTCCTTTGGCCCCTAGCATCTTAAAGGCTAGAAAGGCTGCGCCGGCCAGCTGCCCGCTTCCACCAAGTAGTGCGGTTCAGTTCGGTTTGTTCCACAATTGTTTGTCTTTCCATTGTCAAAAGTTTCTGATACCATAATAGCTGTTCCCTGTTGCTGTTGTTCTTAGCACACTGATTGGTTACTGAAAGGTGGAGTCTGCAGCGCACTGATTTGTCAGTCCGAAACTGCCACAGTCGTCTCGTCCTTCAGTTCTGATGTGTTGTGAACCGAACTGAACCAGATGTTTTGGTTGAAACGAGGCTTTGGTGATTTGGAGGGGGTGGAGCGGGTGGAGCGGGTAGCAGGATAACAAAGGAGAGACATTTGGGACATTTTGCTAACAAGGTGTTTTTTGGTGTTTATTGCCATATATTAATTCTGTTACTTTGCATTTATAAAGTCTCTTTGATACATGCTCCTTTCACTCTACCCTGCCCAGTGCTCAAGCCATCGTTCCTCCTCCTGGAGTTCTTTTCTCTGCTCTTCATTGAGAATGTAAGCATAGTGCGTGCAAAGTCTTGTTTTACTTTGTGCCCAAATCATGAAGTTCACTGTTCGAGATCTAATTCTGTGATAAAGTTTAACCTTGAATTAAACCAGACGAGGGAGGAAACTTAATTAGAGAGAATGGAGAAAACATCACATTTGATGTGGCAAGCGCACCTTGTAAGAGGGGCTGTCACATCACTTAGCCTGTGTGGAAATTCCTGCCCTTCACAACCCACCAAACACTGCTGACAGCCCGCCATGTCGAGGGAGGCCCGAGATGCCAATGTGCCTCTGAGTCTGATCAAAGGGCTTGTTACAAATTTATTCACGCCCCATGGTCACTTTGTTACCAAGCCAATTATATCACAGCTAAATGTTTAGTCAATCAGAGGGGAGGGAAATGGTGCCCTCAACTCATTCGAGTGCCTGGCTTCATTTCACTTCACATCAGCCAGTACCATATCACTGTGGAGGAGCGGTGCAATTGCTAAATCATCTGCTCATAATCTCTCCCCAACTTGAATTAAGTGGCGTGAGCATATGGTGCTATTTACGATGACAAATGTAATACCGTCGACAATGAAATTAATTGAAATGTGCGGCGGTGATGCTAAGTCTCCACAGTTCATTTGCATATTTACTAAAGCAATACTGATCAGTAGTCGTGTGAGAGATTTCATCAGCTGAATCCCTGCATCAGCAGAGCCTGCAGTGTTGAGGGACTTCCAGGTGCGCATAAAAAAAAAAAAAAAAAAAAACTCTATTCATAGATGGAGGATTGTGAAACATAAAGGGAGGTTTATGAACCCTTGCAGTGAGGAAATATCGTTGTACTGTATACCTATGAGGTAACTGTAGCAACTTCAAAACGCTGGTGTTCCTCCCTAGATCCCGCTGTTCCTTCTGGGGAACTCGACATAATTGCCATTTTAGCTGGCAATTTCACAAATACACTGCTCTGCAATATGAAAAATGTAATTGAAGGCAGCAGCTTAGAAATGCTGTAAGCGTTGTTGTCGCTTTAGCTAACTGCCTGTCCGTTTTGGAGTTAGCAATCCCCTCCCTCGGCTCTACGTCACCACATCAACGTTCAGCGGTAAATCGACACAGCAGCAAACAGGAGGATCCTGCTCTCGACGGGTTTCCCGGCAGACAGGACCGCCTCTTTACCGCCGTTCTGTGTCCCTATTGGATAAAGTGGGCAGGAAAACCAGAAAAATCTTTCGACTTCTACTGCATGAGCTGGATGAGGAGGGACATGGGTTACTGAACAAACACCTCATAACAACTTTTTTTTTTTTTTAAAGGCATCACCTTCAGCAGCCAAAATCAACCCGCATCAAACCACCCTTTTGGAAACCAGACTACAAAAATAGGTCATTTGTAGTGGGAAAACTGTAATTCATCCTTAAATAACAATTGTTTTGAAAAGAGAGAAGATGCCAAGAGTAGTAATGGTTACTTTTGTGACAAACTTTCTTCACTTAACTGGCAAATGCATTTTAATGTAGTCTGATCCAGGCATGGTGCCATTTTAAATAATGCTGTCTGAAAATTGACTTTTTCTAAATTAAATTGCACAACAACTTGCCAAGAGTTGGCAGTCTCACTGATTCACAGTGAACATGTCTACATCAGTGGGTGATGCTGAACTTGACTGGCATTGTGCTGGCTTGTGCCAGGTGGGTTTATTTTCCACATAATTTAAAATGAGAAAAAAAAAGCATGCTTGGTAAATGGTGAAAATGGCTAAACACATATCTTTCACATTGTTTTGCATGGTTGAATCCAAATGGAAACGCTTTGTTTAGTCTGTGCCTTCAGCTGTTATTTAAAGGAGCAATTTGTAACATATAGCCAGAAATGTTGTTTCACACTGTCAAAAAAGGAACTTAATGTGAAAAACAATGTTGATGTAATGTCAAAGACATCTATTTACTGCGTCGAAGACATACCTACTGAAGTTAGCATGCTAACAAGCTAGCCCTGGCCTTTACTCAGTTCTAATTCCACTTTATGGATGTGTGCTAGCAGCGAGTTTGTGATGTTTCACAAGCTCTCGCAGTTTTAACTGTAATAAACAAAATACATTCACGAAATGTCCAGAAAGGAAAAACGCAGACATCCATTTCCTTACCAAAGAGAAAAATACAACCGCACACCTGCTGAATTTAAGTTTGTCTCTTTTTACGACTTAAGACGAGCTTAATTGCCTCGTCAACTAATTGTAAAACACACTTCATTTCAAACTCAACATACACAGAATAAAACACTCTCAATTCACCCCCGTGTTGTTTTGCCCACTGCTGATTCTGGACTCTGTCTCTTTGGTCTCCCGGTGCACCTCCAGGGACAAGACATCAGGGACAGGAGCCTGCCTGAAGAGCTTTCTTGTCCCTGGCGTCAAAGTCCTGATCACAGCTGTAAATCCTCTCATCACTTTCCTCTTCAATCTGGCATCTTTAGGTCTCAGAGGCTGTGTTCAGTCCCAGGCTGGTGTCCAGCCGTGTTCACAGCCTGGTCAAGCTGAGGCCCATTGACCACGGTGACTCCCCCCGCCATCTGAGGCTGTGGTGTGGGCAGACTCCAGTTAGCTGATGGGCTCGTTGAGCTCAAAGGCTAATATTTGCTAATGACATTGGCAGCTAGCTTCTACAGCAAAAGATAGCCACAGCACAGAATACAGTGTGCAGCAGTAAGAGGTCCTGCTTCCCCCTGTAGTTTAGGAGCTATGTTCGAATTCTGTTCTCATTTTGTAAAGAATTAACAGGATAGAAAGAACCACTGTCTTATTTCATCTTCTTTGTCCCACATCAAATATCTCTGAATAAAATCTTGAACAGTTTATGTGATGATGGATCCCTAGACATGATCACTTTATACCGCAGACACTCAGTGGGCCAATTCAAGTGATCCATTTGTGGGCCAACTGGCAAGAGATGGCACTTTCAACCTGTTCAGATGATAAATTAGTCCATACCAGCTGTTTTTTATGACTCTTACTTTCAATTAAACGTATTCTTTTCTTTCACTGTTGCTGTGTCTTTCATGTACGGGCCAAATTTCAAAATACAAAGACATTCTGAAAATGACTAATTGCAGCAGAAGCCGGGCTGAGGGATCACTGGACAAAGGTCAGTCAACCCAGCACCACAAAACAACTTTTGGAACGAGATGAAAAGCACACGTTGATGGTACATGACAGCGCATCAGAGAATTCTTTCCCTTTTTTAAAGCTCTGCCTCTCTCCCCCACATGCTGAACACAAGTGACATCTGGGTTGCTGTGGTTTATAGCTTGAAATAATTATTGTAACTGACATTACAAATCACATTGCAACACAGCGTGCTTTTCTGTGTGCCGGTGCAGCTGTTGGGAGAATGTTTTTGGGGTCAGGGAAAGGCCTCGCATTAAATTTCAAATAACCGCCTGCAAACTTTGCTATCACATTCTTTACAAAACGGCTATGGAAGCTCCTCTCTGCCGGGAAAAAAGTGTGAGAAAACGATGCATGATCATGACTCATGCTGCGACTCAATTATGAGATACTGATCAATTTCATTAACTATGATTAAGCCAAAATTATGACACAGGTAGTATATATTTTGACTTATGTCAATGAATTACAAATGAATTACAATGTTTTGAATGTTACAAACCAAATTTATAAGATATTATTTAATAAAATGATAAACTTTAACTTGTGGTAATTCAAAACCACGGTGAGGTCATTTAGAAGATTGTACTTTGAAACTTTGGTTATTTATCTCTTCAGTCTAGCATTTCTCTCACTGTCCCATGATTACTTATGACTTTGTAATTTCAATTCAGAATTTTGACTGACATGTTTCTTAGTGCAAATAGGGTTCCATTATTACTTTACTTTTTCTCGTTTTATATCCCCTTTTAGCAATGTTTACCTTTCAATCCCATTTCCGTCTCTCATTGTCATCATGAAATCAGCGAACTGTAAGCAGAGGCTAAAAGAATGATTAACTCTCATCTTGCAGTTCAGTCATCCGGTGCTTGACGAGAACATCCGATGATAGCCATCCCATGTTTCATTCGTTTTCAAGCTGCAGACAAATTCAGGCTTGCCAGAGGCCATGAACAGCCCAGTTTCATGACAGTGAATGTGGCCAAAAGGAGCATATCGAACAGCTGAAATGTCCTAATATGGATTTATTACAGCAGGGGAACAAGGTTTTTTTTTAAAGCCAGATCAGGCAATATGTCTGTAGCATGCTTAGACCTAATCAATGCCCCACATCCAGTGCTATCCAGGGCCACCATGTGCTGAGCTTAGAGCATCTGGCACAAAGTGCAGAACACACAGCTGCCTGGCTGGCATCAGAGGAAAAGTCCAGAGCATTGAGTGTACTTTGGAGAGAGCCCAATGGCAGCATCAGATTTCAGATGTGTGCCATTTGACTGATTACATCAGTGAAGAGGATTAAACTGTGATTTTATATAATACTTTTCTCATGGCTTAGCATTTCCGAGTAAGACAAATTCATTTCTCTGAGAGCAGAGTTAATAACTTGCAATTTCTTACAAGCCAAAGAATTGTGCCGATGAAAAATGGCTTGAAAGATTCACTGTGGAATATTACAAACATCCCCGCGCTCATCATCGCGGGTGTCCTGCAAAAACCTGATATCTCGAATTTCTGGCAGTTTATTTTTTTTTTTTTTTTTTTTTATAAAAAAAAGTTAACTTTCTAGAGAAGGAAGGGACCTATACGACACTGATGACATGCAGTCACTGAGAGGAAAGCAATATTGCTGTGATATTATCCTGCACCAGATGGGAGGATAACATATGCTGATTGCACCTGCCAAACAGGTCACAGTTGGAGAAAAAGAAGGAAATAACATCCCAGCAAACATAAAAAATGAATCGTGACAATGAGCTCACAGAAACAAACGCATGCAGTCGTCAAAGATATAAAAGTCCGATGTAGATCCAACAATACGGTTTCTTTTAATTGCGTCCAGCTGCCTTTGCATTGTAGTATAATTTCTTTTACCGCTAAATAAAATGCAATTAGGCATTGATTTAATGGATTTTTAATTAAAACTAAAATGCCAACCACTATGGAGTATGAGCCAATTATGTTGCGGGGCAAAATGATGTCTCTGAAGTGCAACATGTTTACACAGGCAAATATTTACAGCATAAAATTACGTGCATTCTAATCTTAGTATCTTTAATGTGTATATGTGCATGATTAACACCGCAGCAAAGCAGTTGTGCTCCTCTATCGGTGGAAACAAAACAAATATGGTGTAGAAGTAACAGTGTTTGACACAGGAGGAACTCAAGTCATAAATATTGTCTGTAGTTTACAATGACATCATAGTAACTGTATTATTATTACACAACGATGTCCAAATCACATGTATCAGATCAACAAAATTGAACTGATGAAATGGTTTGAGTGCAGTTCATTCCTGCTACAATGGGTGCAGAGGTACACACAATGGTGCAAAAATATACGGATGTAGAAAATAATAGCTAGGTAAATGAGACGCTCTAATGAGCTCGCTATTGGGGATTATTAGAGTCAAAATGACAGGATGGATGAAAGGCCAGCTCTCCCAGTCACTTAGCCCGTGGACCTGTCTTCAGCCTGCCAACATTCAATTATACAGCGTGGGACCAGAGATAACAAATGTTCACACCTCCCGTCACCCAGATTCCAGTTCCAGATTCCTTAATGACCACACAGCCGGGCTGCTGGAATCGGCTTTTTGGTTGTGCAGGATGTTCAGAGAGGATTCCAACAGCCTACAGCTGTTGATAGCAAATGAAAACATGATATTTTTCCCTTAATGTATCTTAATTATGAATCAAGTGGGGACAACATTCTCAGATTAAGCCAATAATTGAGGTCTCATTTTCTTAATTTTCTTGGGCTTTGGGGATCCTGAGGATACCTCAACAGTGCATCACATAGGCTAATTTGTTTAAAATGATCAGCTATTCAGCATTCACCATGAATGCTGAATACATTACTCTCCATGAGCACCTGCAGCTGAACATTGTGGCTGATTCTGGTGTGAAATATGACAACATTTTACCCCACTCCTGCAATTTGTGCAGGAAAACATTATTGGACATATTGAATAGACGCGATTAGCATGCTGTAAGCTGCAATATACAAATCAGTAATATCACGTATCATACCGTATTTATCTACTCTGACCACATACAACCTCCATCGTTCACAGTTTGAAGACTGTTTAAAAATGTTGTTTTCCTTCATTCCTTTATGTCCCTACCACATTTCAACACAAAGAGATGCCCTTGTAGGCGACTCATAAAAAATGACAGTTTGAATTAGACTGGCTTAAAACCATCCCATATTGTGGTCCATCTTTAAAACATGGGCCAATTATAAGATATTACTGATTACATATAAGGCACTTCATGACCTTGCCCCCAGTTACATTTCAGATCTCCTTGTTCCTCATTCCACCCCTCGGCCACTCGGCTCTTCAAATCTCGGCCTCTTATCCGTTCCACGCTCGATCTGTAAATCTAAAGGTGATCGTGCCTTTGCTGTTTTAGCCCCAACACTGTGGAATGGCCTTCTCCATTCACTTAGACTCACTGAATCTGTGGACAGGTTTAAGCGGCTGCTCAAAACTCACCTCTACCGGCAAGCCTTTTTTATAGATTTCCTTGTTTGTTTTTTCTCATCTGTTTTGCCTCTATTATTTATCCCTCCCTTTTGTTTTATTTTCCCCTGTTTGTTCTTCCTGCTCTCTTTGTTTGCGTTTTGTGTGTTGTCATGCTTATCTATTTGTTGTTTGGAAAGCACTTTGGATCTCTGTGTCAAAAAGGTGCTATATAAATAAAGTTTTACTTACTTACTTACTTACTATGAGGATTTTCAAAGCTATGTTAATAATCAACATTTGTTAAAATTAGAATTGGCCTTTGGCAAAGACAACGTTTCTTTTTGTTCCCAAATTTGAATTACTGAGAGACACAAGCAGGCTAACCTAGAGAAAATCAGTATTTGCTAACAATTAGCCTAGCCAAGTGGCTGGACTGGCAACAGCTGTATAGCCTAGAGATAATATTTTAGTCAGCACCGTTTTTGACATGGCTATCAAAAAATGTGGGATGGAGCACGACTACTTGTACCTTGGCAGTGTTTCTCCTGGGGAAAGGTGAGAAAACATTGTTTGCTAGCCCTGTAGGCCAAGGATAAGCTGGCAAGTCTTTCAGCAGTTATTACAACATATAAAGAATAACAGATATTTCAATCACAACCTCACAAAGTGTACCAGTATTGTGTGTCAGGTTTTATATGAGCAGCAGTCTTTCCTCTGAAGCTAGCTAGTAGCTCACAGGCTGGACACAATGGATACTTGTGCAGCGCCGCTGCGTGGTGTTTATCTCTCACTTTTCATTCCGGCGTCCATGTTAACAGGTTAGACTGTTCACACTGGACGCATGAGATGTGCTTCTCATATGTGCGCCAGGACGTGGCTGCTGCATCACGTCATCTAGAGATTTGGAGTCTCGCCTATTTCTACAGTGACGCGCTTCTCAGCAAAAACAGACCTGATAACGACCTGTAGACATCACATGGACATCACATAACTGAAGGACAGGCAGCACTTTCAAGGCTTTATAAGTGCCAAATGAGCGGGGAAGCAATTGTTAGTGGTCGTCAATCTGTCAGTCACTGTAAGGTTAGACGATTAGCCTTCTGTGACAGGACACACCGGACGTCACGCCCGTAATTTGCGCAAGGGGACTAAGAACAAGGAGGATACTAAACATACTAACTAACTGTGTCAAGGGCCTCATGACAAAAAATGAGTCATAAGCTGTGCACTAAACAGGTGATCAAAGATAGATAGATAGAAACTAGATTAACAGATCCTAAGCAGCATCTTATTAAACATGATTATAATGAACATCCGAACAGAAAATTGGACAGTCTTGTGTGTTGGCCTAAAGTTTTTACAAGAGCAACGTTTTTTTATGGCAATGTTGGCAGTGCTCCATCAGATGTCTTTACAGAAATCAATACACGGGAACCTGTGATGAAAATGAGAAAAGATGAAAGGCGATAGGCCTGGGCTAGCCTCAGACATGTCAGCAGCACTCACGTTTTATGGTTCTCTCTGTTTCAGCCATGTCTTGGAAGTTTCATCCTGTTTCTAAAGGGCAGCAATGACATCTAACCCACGGGGAGGAAGCCATTTAGCCGTCCTGCGACAGATAGGGGGATTACAATTCGACAGAAGGACCGATTCGAATGACAGATAAGGGGAGGAACAATAGCGTAATGTGTGCTGTCAAGCAAAGGATATTTGAAAGGGAATCAGACCCCGGCTGTCAAGAAAAGGTTTTTCCTTTCTCTTTGAACGCCTCTTTTTCCAGACATCTGAATGGTCTGATTCCTTTTGAAATCTGAGGCTGGGGCAGTCCTGTCTGTCTGCTTTTTTTCAGACCAAGATAAGACTAATTAGTTTATTCCGTCTAACCTCATGTTTTCCCCCCTCAGTGTTTTAAAGATTTCATTAAGATTCCAGTGTCAATAAAAGATGTCACTACATTAATATACCTTTAAGCAACGATAAAACAAAAGTAAATATGTAACATTTAGCCTACACATTGGGGGTTTCATTCGTTCTCTTTCAAATTAATGAGTGAAATGTCCAACAGATATAAAGTCACTTTCTGGCAACAACCTGTAATGGTGAGAAGTACCGATGAAAAGGAACACAAATAGCCCCAGGTAAAGATGAATTAAACATCGAAATGAATGCATTAGTTACATTAGTTACCAGTTCTTTCCATACAAAAAAAAAACATTTGCTCATCCAGAAACCAAACCTTTGAATCGAGTTGAGATGAATTAGAGTTGAATTGTTTGAGTCTATGTAACTTTCCGTATGGTAAACACTGTCAGCATTCATTATATGTGCTTGCGGATAACTGAACTAAATTCCCAATATGCCTTACTCAATTCATGAATATTGAAATGGGAGCATATTCATTTGCCTCCGTACAAATGCAATAATGTCCAATCTGCTTGTGCTGTGTGTCCAACAAACAGGGAGAGAGGAGACATAATTAGACCCCAGAGAAACAGTGCTGCTGCTGTCGGCGCTTCGTTCACATTTCTTTAGCCTTTCCACCCCATCCACACCTGTCGCATTGCTACAATAGCCTACGAAACACACGGATCACGCGCTTGCTTTTGTGTGGAGTTCAGCGGATCAGCCCTCCTGAATGAACGCCGCTGATGATGGCACTCATGGTGATTAGCTCGAATATCGGACTGTGTCGGGGAACAGATGGACAGAAATCACCAGCTCAGTGTTGTGCAGCCGAACAAATGTGGGCTTTTGGCAGGAGGACCATTGTTGTTGCTCAATTTTCACGGCCCAGACGTTCACGCAGGTTCACCAAGAGAGAGGAGATTATTTTTCCCCACCACGGCAGACATCGTTTCTCCTTGGCTAATGAGAGGCAAACCCCCACACCACCTCATCTTCAAGCCTAAACTCTTTGTTGAGAAATAATCAGAATGATTAATGTTCGGAATGGAAATGCTGAGTTTCGGCTCGGCTGATAACCTTCCCCAGATTCAGTTCAGACCCAATTGTCTCGTAATAATACTATGCAGCATTTTCAGTGAAATTGCTTACAATGAGCGGGCTCCTCCATCTTATATGGAAAAAGGGTCATTTGCTTGCATCTTGGAAGGAGTGGAGGGTCAGGTCCTCTGAAATCCCCTTGAGATGACGGTTACATTTTATGTCTTCGGCAACAATCAGGCATCCTCATTCAAACACCAACATCCCCTCACGAAAGGCTCCTCACTCCTTTTGGGCTAAATTACTGTGAAGTCACATTTCATTATAGTCCAGAAAATCTATGAGGAAGTAATAAACGGCATATCAACAGGGATATGTGCACACTAGATGCTCACGTTGGCCTTTTAGTAGTTAGTGGGAAATGCACAGGAGCAGTTTGAACTTAAAGGTTGGAGGTTCACAGAAAAATCTAGAGAAAATTTCATTTGTGCAACAGAGTTGCATGAAAGTGAATAATCAGCAATACCAGCAGCTGCATCATATCCCAACTAATACATCCAATGATTGATGGAATATTCTGAGGATCACCATTGGAACCAGATTGCACAGATACAGATCCCTGCTGTTAGAGTTTCTCCACAGATGAGCCAATGGAAAAAAAAAAAAAAAAGTGATTGTCCGCCAAAAAACGGACTGCTGTCTGCTTTAAAGAGATTTAAACTGGTAAACAGAACTGGATTGGTCAAATCTACAGCACAGGGAGGGCAGTTAAAATGATGAGTCAAAAGCATAATTGCAAAAGAAGTCATATCTTTTTTTTTAACCCATCTTTAATCACCACACAGTGTAATGCAGTAGAAATCTCTGATTGTCAACCGCTTTGTCCGTGAGGGTCGCGGGGATGCAACCACTTTATCCCCCTTTTTCAAGGGGTCACAGGGGTTACTGGAGCCAATCCCAGTTGTCGCTCTGGGCGAAGGCAGGTTACACCCTGGACGAGTCGCAAGCTGCACATCAGGAGCAATTTTGGGGTTCAGTATCTTGCTCAAGGACACTTCGACATGCAGCTCAGCTCCGCCCCAGGGGAGCCGGGATTCGAAACAGCGACCTTCCGATCACTAGTCGACCTGCTCTACCCGCTGAGCTACAGCCGCCCCCGCAGTAGAAATGATGATGATAAGTGCATCTACTGACATTAACCCTAACCCATTTACACATGAGACACAGCCACTTAACTTCACTGATTTATTTAAAACTCTGGACATGCTGACAGGATTGGTCAGGAGTTACTCTTAGTGAATGCTCTACGTGCTTTTACACATCCAAAAAGTCACAATCACACTCCAGATTCATACAGAGAAATCATTTGGAGTAACACAGCCGCCTTCCTGATGAATCCATGCCACTAGGTTCAGTCAAAACCCCTGAACCTAGTAGTAGTGGTATTTAGTATTTGTGCTTGTGTTAGTTTGGTAAATACACAGAATACAGCACAGAAGATTCAGACTCAGATTCAGAATACTTTATTGATTCACGGGGGTAAATTGCTTTAGTTCCAATGCCCATGCAAATTACAGATGGAAATACAGCATGAGTACCTTGGCTGCCACGTCTACATTTTACTCTGTGGAGTACTGCAACATTTCCTTGCTTACGAGCACTTCTCACAAGCTGCCGGTAGTCTTTCTGCCTCTGATTCACAACGGCCCGAAATAAACTGCATTACCAGGGGGCACTTAGTGACGCTTACCGTCCCGCTCTGACAGCATTTCAAAGTTGGTGCAAGTGGTTCATTTGTGTGACACATTAAAAGAAAAGCACATACACATGTCAATATACTTGCCATCGGGAACTGCAGGGGAAATCCAGTGAGCATTACTTGTACCTTCACGCACTCATAGCCGCTGACATGCCAAACTGACAATCGGCCGTGGGCTCACCGTTGAGATTTTGTGCTACATCGGGCACCATTTGCACTAGTTCGCCTTTATTGGTGGCCATTCAGCTGATTGAACATGCTGAATTGACGTTAGAGGCAGTCATTGAAAGAAAACTGTCTGTTCTGCCCAGTGAATCAATAATTTCACCCACTTAGTGCAGCATCTTCTTATTTTTCGCCTTTGCCTTTTGTTTACTTCATCCACAAGCTGGAGACCACAGGCTGACAAACCCAGCAGAAAGCACTGAAAAGCATAACCTTACAGTGCCAGTGACAATTTTTCAATATGCTTTATTACTATTGAAACCACGATAAAGAAACTGTTTCACAGGGTTACATTTTTTAGCTGATAATTAGCTGGTTTCATTTATATTCATATACTGTATATTATTGTATTTATATCTGCACACAAGGATTTGTGTTTAATCATTCTCTGAAGTCTGTATTTAATTACATTTAATCATAATTATATTTCTCCCATAGTATCAACCAGCCTCTGAATAATACTGAAGTGTACAAAAATGTTGTGCAGTTGCAGAATTGTGCTTTATCTTGGATCAACACTGCACAAGTCTAGTTTTAGTCCTAACCTTTGATTATACATTCTGGTAACATACATACCAGCCTAATAGATCCCTGTAGATGTTTGTTTCCAAACGCATGTCTTATTAAACGCCTCAAATGTTTGCACAAGGGTAACAGCCAGTGTATTCAAGCATACTGTGTGTTGCCACAAAAGTGATTTTCCTTTCATTCCACCATGAACCAGTCCTGGAGATTACTTTTCATGCGAAATGTATTAGTGCATTTGTTCATGAATATTATGACAACCTCGGGGGAATCAAACATCCTAAAAAAAAAAGGATAATGATAAAACACACCTGAAGGGATTCAACCTAAATGTAAAAATCTGTGGAAAGAGGACGTGAGTGAGAACAAATTCAAACCCACCCTTGCCTGTGGTGCTGCAATGAAACACGAGTCGTGGTGCACTTCATTTTATTACCGTCATCAGGACACATTTCCCCCCAATTTTACATCACAGCAGGAACTCAGAGGTCCATTCCCAGAAACACTCCACTGGCGCGGTTATTAGGTGTGATATTACTGTTTTAAATGCAGCATTATTGATGGGCAGTCACCTCCAAGGTGGAATAAACAAGGACATATTATCTCTGAAAAAGAGGCATTTAGTGTGCTGACTGCAGATGGGTTCTTCGACTAATTGTTAAACTGTACATGCAGCGTGCAAGCAAACGGCACAACTCATTTCCCAGCTCAGTGCGGTGTTCAGTGCTCTGTGCATAATGAGCTTTTGATTTATTCTACTGATCAGTGAGTTTTTGTAACATAAATTGGTCACATTTAACACTTGAATCTCTAGGACGGCAAAATGTAAATATGTGGTTCTGCTGTAATGTAATAGATATTAGAGACAATGGCATTCAATATGCCACTAAAATATGTGAACTCTCCCATTTATTTGACACAAGAGAAGACACACTGACGAAAAAACATGAGACTGAAGAGAAACACTTGTCTGCAAGACACAGAGCAGCACTGTTGATGATGAACCGCCTCTGACTGCAGACATTTAATTGTCTCCACATTCATTTTGAGTTCAAGTGCTTGTACCTTCTCCTTCAACCAGCTTTTACCGACCCAAACTGTGAAACAGCAAGCATAGAAACTCATGATGACATAAGCAGCCAAAGTAGCGTGAGTACTTGTAATCATCAAAGGTTGAAATTATTAGAGGGACCTTTTTTTCTTAATGAATCCTTCAGATCAAGAATAATAACGTATGTAATGAATGTTTGCTTTGGCAGCAGCTCAAGGTTGTTGTGCTAATTAAGGTGACACACATAACTTCAGATACGGAAATATGGAGTATGATTAACATAGTCTAAGTGACCGGACACTTGCTGCTTAGCAATATAAACCTGATTTGAAATAACATTTCACAAAAATAACTTAACAATATCGAAGGAATCTCTGTATTTCTGTGTGTCTGTCTGGCTGTCCATCTGTCTGTATGTCATTAACATATCTTGAGAGCTGTTCACCCGATTTACTTCACACTTGGCAGGTTTGTTGCAGAGGACCCAAGGAAGTGCCGAGTGGAGATTTGGTTAGTACATTTCTAATAAACAGGCAACACCGCTCTGTGCAGCATGGCTTCAGCACAAAATGGAGATTAGCATGGTGCAACAAGTTATTGTTGGGTAACATTTTGTGTTTGGATTTAGAATGTATTCTACTCCATTTACACACAGTTACCATGAGAGAGATGCTTCTTAAGATCCAAAAATTTTAAAATAGTGATTTGCTAAAATGTACTGCAGTCTCACTCACCCCCACTGTTCTAAATGAAAGGACTATTGGTCTTTCATGGGCTGTACAATCTTTATGAAACCTCTGGGAGCCAAGGAAAACATCAAGAAAAATTGATTACACACAGTATGCCGAATCAATCAGCGCTACCCCTCTCATTCCTGATAAAAAACACATGAGGAAAGACTCAATGGGACTGTCCTTCAATAGCAGAGAGGTTTTGAATGATCCATGAAGAATGAAGAGAAAACAGCGATCATGGCTCATGTGGGGCTCAGCTTCACAGTGATACTCACAGGGAGAGCAAGTGTCGGCGCCCTAACACATGCAAAAGAAACACTCTTGCTCGCAAACTCAACTGGATTCTCTGTGAGAATTGGGACGAAAGATGTGTATGTAGCTATGTACAGATGGACGTTGGAAAAAGTGATGAAGCTGCATGAGTTTCTGTCCGGTTCACAGGATGTAGACTGTTGGTAGAAGAGTTCTATATGGAGAATACCAGCTTAGGCGTTTAGGTCCCCCCCCCATTCAATCACAACAGGCAAAATAATTAATTTATACATCAGTCTAACCTGTTGCTAATCCAAAAGTCAGTGTGCTTTTTATGATTAAATGAACACCTCTATGGCATTAATGCATGAATATGAATGTACTACTATAAAATTGAATGAGTGCATTTATAGATTGAAAGCTAGCTTTCTGTTTCCCTGCTGTTACATAACTCCACTTACATGACAACTTGACATGCCACAAAGCAAGACATAGTTTAGTTATTTACAGAAAAAATTCTACATTATTACCGTAACTAGTTTCAGACCTCTGCTCTGTTCGCTGTCTGCGGCAGCGAGTGATGGCAGCTCCTGTTAGCATGTAATTGTTTACTTTCCCAGGCGGCCGGGACTAGTGGGTTTGGTCAAATGGCTGTGATTGGCTTGATGGCTGTCAATCAATCTAACTTGACCTTGTTTTCTTTTCATATATGGGGTGCTGAGATGAGCTCCATAGCAGTATGCTGGTACACCGCGAGAGCGGGTAAACGCTTTAATACCTTAGGAAAAAGTAGGGGGATGAAATCACCTTGTTGTAAAAGTGGGGGTGTTGCAACACCCCCATCCCTCAAAAAAAAAAAAAATTTTCATCGGATCTACACAATTCACGTAGGTCACCTATTTTGGTTTCAAAATGGCGAATTTTGCCGAAAGGTGAGTGATTTTCATGCCTGCAACCATGTTCTGAACAAACATGAACAAACAATAACATTTGCATTTTGGAACACAGTAAAGCAAAGTTAACACTCAAATAAGTCAAACACTAGAATTAGACGTTACTCCTGTGAAACACAGTTGAGACACGTGATGTCATAAAGTCGTGGAATTAAAGGTGGGATTATTGATGAGTCTTCCCAAGCACTTTAGAGCAGTGTTTTCTGTGGGAGAGAGGAGCTCCTGTTGCTGCAGACTTTGGCCTTTTTAGCATTCAAGACCTTTTACATGCACAAGAGCCTATACTACACTGAAGTAAGGGAAAAAAAAACTGAACAAAGCATATGACAGTATGCCCCCCTCATGTAGCGCAGACGTTTTGGTGAGCAGGCGTATGGAGAACTGAGATGCCGGGTGTCAGACCGAAGGAGAAGAGACAGCAAACTAGTTTGTAAATAAGGATTTAAAATTCACTCAAGCTGATTAACAGCCCTCAGTGGGCGGACATGCCCAATTCTCTGAGAAGGGCTCCTCTCTCAAGTGAGGAATCTGGTTTAACCCTTCATCTACACCCTTAACTACAGACAGAGAGTGAAGTGCAGCCACATCTGTGGCCGATATAGACAAAAACGCAGGGTACCATGAGACCAAACTTTAATGACTATGCAGAGCTTGAGCTTCAAATAAACTGTTGGGCTTTGTGGTACCATATGTCTCTACTATTCCTGTAGATTCTAACCAAAGGAAAACAGGGCCTGCCCTGTGCTGGCCCGAGCTGAACCATGGGCTGAAATAGGAGGTGTCGGTTTACAAGTAAGTAGTGGAGGTGAGAAGTTGAATCTCAGGAGGATGAAGCTTTCAAAATGTAATATCGGGGGG
>OMLP01024584.1:0-20526 GCA_900302685.1 Spondyliosoma cantharus | reverse complement strand
GCATTACAATCCCATAATAGATTAATAAAGGGAGAGCGCCTGGGAGATGAATTAGAGCTTTTTTGCCACTCAGGTACCGAAATAGCACCGATTGATTTAATGTGAATTGCTACTTGGTAGTACTGACATAATTCAGTCAGTATAGGAGTACAGAACCCTATATGTAACTCGTAGGCCAGGGAACAGTAGAAAGCAGCAGATCATATATCACATCGTAATACATCCAGAAGAAGTTCAAACTAATTTAAATTATTAAACAAAGTACCGATCAGGCCTCTGACAGGCACGGAAACCACTTTTCTAATATTTTTAATTTCAATCTCTTTCAAACTTAGCGCAGACTGATGGATGTTCAAGTGCTAATTGAATTGAGACAAATGGAAAAGTATGAACTAGCTAGTGGCCTTTAATTCAACACATGTCAAAGCATTGCACCTGAAGAGTGGTGAATATTATGTGTTCACCCAGCTGTTGTGTACAGCCAATCTGAGGTGGAGACATGAATATCCATGACTACTGCAGAGTCAATTGAACCGGGTGTGAATGCCGATTGTACGCATTCACATTGAAGACAAAAGCCAGATGATAGTGGGCATTAGTGGGTTTTTTGACTAGTGTAAAAGGGGTATTTGTGGCTCTACAGGAGCTTTGTAAAGTCTGATAAAATTACTAATGATGTAATCTGACAGATGTTAAAAATATGCCTTAAGGAAGATTTAGGATCCAGTGTTTTTGGAGGAGATTGAAATATATTTATGTATTTTCTGTATTTCATGGCTTTATTCAACAGCTAAAATAGATGACAATGAGGGAGAAATGAAGAGTGAGAGAGAAATGCCATGAAGCTCCTTTTGCAGTTCATACTCAGCACTACAATCCCAAGGCCAGCAGGGTGCCATTCATTTAAATGTGTCTCTCAAAATGTCCCTAAGCGTCCCACCCATTGCAGAAGTGCAATACTAAAGACTAAATTGAATAGCCCCGTAATATTATTACAGCTACTCATGTCTGTTGTCTCACTGTTCAGAATCTTCTCCAACATTCCTAAGCAACTTGACTGCATGTTGTAGTACACATGCACATGAAACTTTTACCAAACAAAAGGGGCGAGAACAGATAAACTACTACTAACCAATCACATAGTTCAAACTGTAAAATGTTTGTGCCAGCTGCATTGGGGCTGGCAAACCTAATGTGGATGTGTGCAGAAAATTCAGCTGACAATTCAACTTTGTGCAACACCACTGAACGCAGGCAAACTATTCTCCTATGCTTTATTTAGAGAACCACTGGGAAGGGACACAGACTGAATTGGCAAAATAAGCTGGGCTAAAGAGGATATAATATACAATCAAGAGTGCCTGTAAAATTACTATAAATCAAAAACACATGTATAAATACATAATAAATGCAAGCCTGATTTGCAAAAAGTGTGGATGCTTTATTAAACCTGAATACAACATAATGTGTTAATTTGCTTATGCTTTTTGTTGTATGCAATTGACAATGATAAAAAGTGTGTTGCTACATCTACAAATAGAAGCAGTGGCTCTACCATAAAAGCTAGAGCCATTTATCAGCTGGGGTTGCCACTGTCAAAAAATATCCCATCGCCTAATAAGCTCACGACAATACTGGTAATACCCAGTACACAGATTTTTTACAAGACCAAAGCATTTAACTTGTGAAACACAAGTTGACTTTTACAATGATGGAGGCTAGTCACAGGAAATGCTATGTACATTGCACTTACCATTACCATTCATCAAAAATGTGTCTACAGGGCGAAACAACTGTCATTATTGGGATTTGTTGACAGCCGATCAATCTTAAATCTGTCAGGGACGACTTTACAACCTGTGGAAGTATTAATGGAAGAAGAAGGAACTCCAAAGGCCCCCACACACAGCCCAGACTCAAACCAATGGCCAACTGCCTATAAACGACCACTCCGTTGCCTCTTGCCTGCCTTGTTCGGCAGAAACGTTGCATTGAACATACCACTTCAATGGCTGCCAACTCCACAGTAGCGTGTACGGTTCTGCGCTTGCGCGAGATGCAATAAGTCTCCTTAACATCGGGTGGTGCTAGTCTCATGCCAGTACTCCAAAACATGAAAACAGGAAATGACGGAACGGAGTGCATAGACGAAACATAAACAAAGCGCACACCATAGAGTTCAGTGGCCAATCAGAATGGTCATACAGCTAGCACACAACCAATCACAGTATCCAATGGCTCAGACAGCCAACAGCCAACCTTCTCAGACTTTGTTGTTGAATCGGAGCAGACGCTTTCGGTTTCAAAAGCTTCCAACACAGCTGAACACACCGAACAGATTTGAACTCGTCCGAGTCTCCCCAAACGCTTCAGATTGCCTTTAGATGAAGCAACAAATTAATTTTCCCTCATTAACGTTATCAGATTCCCTATTAGCACCAGGTTTAAATAACATAAATTGCCAAATAAGTTTTTTTGCTTTTCAATTAGAAAACAAATCCTCGGCCATCATCTTGTTAGTCAACTGTCTTTGCATGATAAATTACATGTGACTCCTGTTACTCTGTGAAGTGTCACTGCTGATGGTGCTGCTGCACAGAGTAGACCCTGTTTAGTTGTAGAATCGATTGTCCCACTAAGTATCGATTTTAAAAGAAGCAAAATCACGGTTGCCGCGGTTTGCAAGTAATGTAAATGGTCTATGCGCAAACACCATGGGACCGTTTAAGTCTAATATGCTCAAACGTCTTCTCTGGTCCTGGGCTCATCTGACTCTAACTGGAAATGTGTGCTGTGATCTGATGAGTCCACATTTCAAATTGTTTTTTGGAGTGATGGACATCATGTCGTCCAGGTAAAGAGGAAAAAGAACCATCCAGATTTTACCAGAACAAAGCTCAAATGGTATGGGTTGTGTTAGTGCCCATAGCAAGGTTAACTTGCAATTGGCGACCAACACCAACATTCTGACTGTTAATGGCATTTTAAGTTCAGCTTGCAGCTAAACTTTGGATTTAGGCCCCATATGAGCAGAAACCTACAGTGTTTGTGTTGGGTTCAGGCCCTGAAGGGCTAGAGCCCTGTTGCTTCTCTCCATTTATCATCATTGCGGCTCACGCCCCAAAAGGGGCAGCACCCTATTGTTTCTGTGTCTGGCTGATGGATCTCCTCCTAAACAATAGTTCAGATTGCTACCAAAATCTTTATTGGAAAAGGCTTATCAAAAGTTCCATAAGACTTGTTAATTTCTGATTTGTCCAATCAAAAAAATCTTAGTACATATCTTCAGTAGAAACGTGGACATTTTTTAATTATAAGATGCATCATTGTGGACATGGAAGATTCTGCATTCATGCAGAGACAGAGCACAATCAAGAGATTCCAGTCTATGTTGATCGTTGATTTTCCAGCTTCTGCTGGAAGCAATAACTTTGCTGTCATGCTTTGAATTGTTGGCAGACATTAGGCTAACGTCACTCAAGCCTTTGTTAGGAGATATGTTGGAGGGAGGCAGAGATCAGCAGCATATGATAAAAAAGACCCTTCCAGTATTTTGAAAGTGGACATATTGGGGCACATGTCCATTTTTACAAACTTGTTGGGAAGGGCTAACTAAACGGAACACACGCTTTGTGTAAAAACTGCTTCACAAAAATTCCCCCTAAAAAATACACGGCCAGATTATCAGCAAGAACTGAGGAGGTGATGTCAACTTTGCCACCCAACTCTGCAGTAGAGTCATGTGTGACATTCAATAAGTGCCCTAACTAAGAGCTGCAATGTGAAAATGATATTTTTGTTGATTACAGCAAACTTGTAATACATTGTAGATAGCTTTATGTTTTGATTTGGTAATTTTATGTACTGAGGTGGGTCACACAAGACTGGTATTGAAAAGATGCAGTTACTGTAGACTTTTTAGTCAGATTAATGAAAGGAAGTTCTGCACAAAGAGGGAATTTAGATTTATCTTACTATTAAATGACAAAAAAATAGGCCATGTCAGTAATTAAGAAAAATGAATTGTGTGTGTTCAAATATTTGTCAGACAAATTGTGACTGAATCGAATCGTGAGGCTGGTGAAGAGTCATTCCTTTGATTTTAGGAATAGGCCTCCTTAAGCATTTTGACCCCAATCAGTAGGGGACATCACAAATGTGAAAACTTTTTGACGTCAACATAAATTCCTGCATGGATTTGCGTAACCTAGGGGCATGAATCAGTCAATGTATGAAATTTGGTAGTGATTGATTAAAGTGGGCGTGACTTATTACAACAGATCTAAACGAACAGACATGTCACATTCTAAAGGTCAAATGTTTTGCCATTGTTTTTTTCATAACTCTGTCACTATTTTTTTCAATATGCAAAATCCATTAACGTATTGACACAAGTTTTTGTTCAGATATTACTGAAATTGACACACATTCTATTGAATGCGTAGAGACGAACCAATGTGTAATTCACACAGCAAGCCGGCACAGCGGATCCTAAAGAGGCATGACGGCACACGGTCATGTAAATCCCACCAAACATCCTGGAAAGTGACAACTCTAAATGATAAAATTACTAGAGCTGTCCCAAACGATTAGTTTTCAAACGATTCATCTAGCAATTATTTTTTTGATTAGTCGACTAATCTAACAATTAATTTTTCCGCTGCCTATTATTTCACATTACTTTTTTTGCTATTTGTTGCTCCTCGGTGCTCCTGCTGCATGCCACCGGCATTATTGTTGATTGAATTCTTCTTCTTCCGTTTTAAACTATGGAGTCTACAGTGATTGGCGACTAGCGCTCTGGTGCATTACCGCCACCACTGCAGGGCTCTACACTGACATTTTTCCCAACGAGCACATGCTCCTAAAGTAAAATATATGGGAGTACAAAGATATATATGGGAGCACCAAAAATATTTATTTATCGATTTATTGAACACTTTGCACTTAAATAGGCAGCACAAACAAAATGATTTACAGTGTTTGATAGAATTTTTTTCCTTTCAGGCAGCACAAAAAATGTCTTAAATTTACAGGGATTTAATTTTTTTCATTTCATTTTGTATCCAATGTGTACTAAACACAAAAGATGTCAGTTGTCCAAGTGCATATTAATATTCATATAAAATAGAGGAAGCACTAAAATACAATAAAAAGAGGTGTGTCTTATTTGGCCCACTTAGGATTACGATTTGATGCTGGTTTGGAGTCACAGGGTCACATGACATGGAAGCTATTGAGAAAAAATCTGGGAGGTGAACTAACTTCCTCCAGCTGCTAAGACTGGGCGAAACTCAGTAAAGTCGCGGCTGGGAACCCGATGTTTATCCAATCGGAGTTCCAACCTAAAGCTAACTTCACCACAGTCCGTTGACCTGCCACCTCTCTCGTGACACCGGTTGCGTCATTACAGAAAACTACTGTGATTGGTGCGTTGCAGCCAGAGGATTGTACTTTTTGAACAATCGCAGATAAAATAGGTTGTGACGGTAACTTGTGGTTGTGATGGTAACTTGTGACCTTTGCTCGCACACTGTGCGGCGAAATCATTTTCCCAGTTCGCACATACATTTTTTTAGGGGCAAATGCAAGTGAAATGCTCGCACTGTAGAGCCCTGCACTGGACTGGAGTGGGACAGGATTTAATCTAGTAGCCTAGTTTTTTGCATAGACCTAAAAGAAATGAACGAATATACTCTGTTGATTTTGTTCTGGTAAAATACAGAAGCTACATGTCGGCACAGGATACATGTTATGTTAAGTTATGGGATTTCAAAAAAAATCCCAAATGAATTGGCATTCAATGGGGCTAGCGAAGGGTTGATATTCTCAGCCTCCGTGGCTCCGACCTCGACGCAAATTATTCATGTCGACTGTGTCGACGCATCGTCCCATAATTACATCATCACTGTCAGGTTCAGTTCGCCTGCTGTCCCCACACTCAAAGGGCAGTGTGAATGGGGCTACTATTACACACACAGACATGCAGCACTGCTCAGCTAAATATCAGTGTATCAATTAGTTCATATTCAGTAAAATTAAGTTGTTGATTGGACAGACGATTGGGAAGCTGAACAAGCAGAGGGTCCCACAGCCACAGACCACATATGTGTCTCAGAGAAGATGAGAATGCCTCTATTTAAATATATGCGCTTGCATCAATAATCTTGATAGGCTAATTTAAACTTTCTAGGCTGCACTACCTTCATTATGAGAGACAAATATGTTTTGCAGCTCCAGACAGATTTTTTACTCCTAGGAGAGATCCCGTCACAATCTGTGCATTTACAAGAGAGATGTAATACTGTCTCTGTTTCTCTGCCGAGCATGTGCCAGCAGGTGGGAGGGGTAGCGGGAGGGGAGATCATCCATGAGTTAACAGGGTGCTGATGGCTTCATTCTCACAGATGGATAAAAAAAATGTAAGAAAAAAGCTTAAACATGTTGCCACATGTACTTGGACAGCCATAAATATATCAGGTTGGCCAGCCCATGTCTACGTGTGGTAAACACTGCCAATTGAGACATCTGGACTTTCAATAATAGTGAGTGTATGTAAGTGAGGTCTTTTCATAAAAGCTTTATATTACAATCTTCCGACACAGACAGAACAGAGGGAAAGACAAACAGATTTAGTTCATCAACAGTGAACACACATCAGTAAAATAACAACAGTATTATGATGACATTTCCAGTAATGACCTAAATCCCTCTAAATGGAGCCCTTCCCCCTCTGCACATAATCTCTGGCTCACTGCTTGTAACAGATTTAAAGACCTACAGACCTACACTCTTTGGGGTTGCAGTAGCTCAGTGGCAGTAATGAGGATTTGGCTTTGGAACAGCACAGACCATAGCACAGGCTGTGGACTGGAAGCCTGAGAGGTTCCAGTTAACCTCCCAGACACCGTAAGGTTGCCAGTGACCCTTGAGCAAGGGACAAAATCAAACTAAACAGGCACCTAGCTATATGGCAGCCCTGTCACTGTTATATTCTCTCAACAACTGCATGTCTATAGGTCCAGTGTTACATGTGGATTTCGGACCAGTGTGTGAACAAACTACATTTCCACCGAGGGGATTGATAAAGTAATTCCTGTTCTTCATCAGTCTATGTTCATACAGATTTATAGCACAAAAATTAAAAGCTGATTACCCAAAGGTGTTTTTTTATCCAAATAATTTTTAGGAGTAGATTGCACTTTTCCGGTACACAGAATCTTAATACTTTAGTTAATACTGATGCCTCTATATGACCTACATAAACAAATAAGACCATCAGCAGGATTGCCTACTTCTTAATGGTTATTCTTAATGCCTGCCACTGATTCCGATTCAGACAAAGCGTTGTATGCCACCCGGATCACAAGTGCGTATGTATACATTTTACTAGGCCTAGTTTCAAAGGGAGTTGTATGTTAGCCGTAGGTAAGGAAGGTAGCAGTATTTTTGACATTCTGTGGTTATGGTTAATACTGGGGAGGATCGGGAGCGTACGACAGAACTGAGTCCATTTATTTTAGCAATGTTGTTCACCCTCAAGGACAATTTCAAGATGCGAATATGTGAAATTCTCTTTTGGGTTGAACGTAGAAGCGTAAACATAGCTATTTTTCCTGTCTGATTCATTAAGTTACATTATAAATAAATTGGAATAATTAACTTTGGATCCAGATATTTCATTGGGTATTGTATTGCAGTGATGCTACTATTGTCATTGCTATGTTATTGTTATGCCAATGTTCGGAGGGTCGGTGGTTCGATCCCCGCACTTGCCACTTGTCGTGGTCGTTGTGTCCTTGGGTAAGACACTTCACCCACTTTGCCTCGTGTGAATGGCTGTTGTATGTTTGGGGTCGTAGTTTACCACCACCGGTATGACTGTGTGTGAATGAATGGAACCTGGAACCCTGTCAGGCACTTTGAACGTCTTGAAAAGCGCCATATATCATTATTATCATTAAAAAAAGTAGTGACTGCTTGGGGCTGAACTTTCTCTATTCATACACATGCTCTTAATTACAATTTACAGCTTGCATATCTATTTTTAGTTTCAAATGCAAGTAAAATGTTCACACTGTCGAGCCCTGCACTCAGCCAGACCAAATACTACCACAAGTGGTGTGAGCTCCCTTGGAAGAGAGGGAGGAGAGCCAGCTTAACTAAACCAGGCAGAGAGACGCATAATCGGCCCACCCTTAACTCTGTTAGCTCCGTTTACTGGAATAATGCCAATGTAAACACAATTTCTGCATTTTTTTTTCATATAAATCACACAACCTCAACTGTGTAAAGAGTTAAAAGTTTAAGAGTGCCAATGTTTAAAGTGCTTGATAAACTCAATATAATAAATCAATCTATACTAGGTGTAGTACAGGCTCAGAGTTAGGACAGTTGACTGACTAGACACACAAGTATTTTCAGTATTTTCCCACTCAAGCACTATCTCAAAAGCAGATAGAGATTGTTAATTACTAAAAAAAAAAAAAAAAGATACACCAAGTTTGATTCAACACATTAAAAAACTAACAAAAAAACAAAACACACACACCTGACCACCACGACCCAGTCAGCCCTCCCTAACAAGTCTTCAGCTGAACTTGCTGTACACATTGCATTTCCTGTGACCAGCTTACTTAAAAATAAAATGTTTCACTGGCTAAATGCTTCTAACGTGAAGCTGCTTCTGTAGGAAATGTTTGGATTGCATAAACAAGTAATTAACACAGCCCTCTGCAGACAATTACTGTCTTTTCCTGTAAAACACAGGTGTACCAGATATTACTGGTGGAAAACAGACTATGGAATTGTGGAAATCCTACCGTCTAAATGTCTAGCAGGTCTTGAAAATATTTTGTAAAGGTTTTTCAATCTGACCTGCTGAAAATCAGGCACACTGGTGTGAACGATGAAAATGTTTAGTTGACTATACAGATGTTTGGTGGCATGCGTGACCAAAATAGTTGCACCTTGCAGCCCTGAAGGACCTGTAGGTTTACTGGGATTCATCTTTGGTTTTGGCCATTAGATTTTCATCTGATGCCTTGTCATTAAGCACAGTGTTTATTCAGACTAAAAATGTAATCACATAGTGCTGCCTTGGTGTAGGAGTGCTGCTATAGGTACAATTACAAACTTTACACATTTTCTATCTTACAGTTAGAAGGACAGGGATTAGTCCCCCACTCTTTGTTCCATGTTTTCAGCTGACCTACACTACCTACATCCCTCCCCTCCCCTCCCCCTCTAAAGTACTCTTCTTCTAAGCGCCATATGGCTAAAGATTAGAAAATGCCCTATTTCAGTAAATCGGAAATGACACACAGTTACAGAATAAAAGGAGAAAACCATACTTATGTGGTCCGCTGTATACTTCAATCAGCTTGTTACACTGGCTTACACACTTTTTGAAACATTTTAAATGCACCATAACTGATCTCACTACATCTTGTTGTCCAGCAGACTACCAGGGCCACAAAAAAACTCTTCAGCCTGACTGAAACGTTATTATTTCCTAAATATATGTTCAGTGATTGCCTGATTATAATGGTTTGACATTCTGTTTTTCCCACGGTTTGTTTGTAAAAACAAACAGGTATGTGTACTGGGGATTGTGAGCCATAGTTTCCCCACCAGTAAACACACCACCTGGCTGTCTCTTGGTGGAGTAGGGTGGTTCTTCTGAGAACGAGCATGATTGCACCCTCTGCTGTTCAAACAAGGACAGGGACAGAAGGGTAGAACACATTCATATCGATTTCCCTCGTTATATCTATGAGTTTTATGAGGAAAAAAACACGACAGGTTGGGGTAAGCATCGTCACAGACCCACGATGATATCGCAGAATATTTTTATCACAATGTCGCAAAATTTGGTATCTTGTTACATTCCTAATGTAAAGCACCAAAATCGTTCAAAATATAGCTTATACATATATTTTTAGCTGTGCTTTTTTTTTTAGGTGGCTAAAATTAGTTTTGCTGTCAGTGCAGGAGCAGTAGCAGTACATAGCTCTGCTTCTTGATCAGTGTTACACACAGAGGGAGAACTGATGGTCATCTACTGCAGGTAATACACTGACTAGGGATAGGTACCTCATACAACCCCAAATCAAAAGACCTAAAAAAAACTTTTAAGGGCAGACAGTTAAAGCCACAGTATGTAACCTAAATGTGGCAAACTCATTAAAGTGATTCTAAAGGATAGTAGATTTTTGTGTCTCATTCTCGAGTCTTCAAATACAGTGCGTGCACGGTCGTACCAAATCCCAGGTGGCGGTTCAACACATCCTTACTGAAAAAATAATATTTTGATTTATACTTCAAGGGCAAATGGAAACAAATTACTCATCAGACCAATTCAACAACATTATTCTAGGAAACAGCTACAACAGTACTGAAGGAAAAAAATGGAAGGGAAGGAAATTGACTTGACTTGTGCTTGGCTGTGGTTTTGTAGAGTTTGTAAAGTTGTTCCTACCCGAATGTTTCTTCAAGAGTTTTCTTGTTTGTCCGCTGTTGTTTAAGTGGGCAATCATGGCCCAGAAGATACTCGCATTTTGCCCTGTGCATAATCTTTGTAAAGTAGTGCAGAGATTTTCCTGGTAGGCTGCAGCTACATTGCTGGCTCGGTAGTTGCTCTTCTGACCTTGCGGTCTTTAATGCATATACCCACCACAACTAGCTACGTGAAGACTGGGGGGGAGCTTAGTTAGTGGGGTTGTAGGTAGATAGTGGGGGAACTCCAACCTCCAAAGATGATTACTCCTCTTTTTTGTGTGCAGGTGAAGTTGCTGTGTTTGTGGGTTGTGTGTATGTACACAGTATTTGCTCAGTAGGCCATAGAAATAGAAATATCTGATGTTGAGGCAATCAATGCCGCTCCATCTCAGGAGGTCCTGGATGCATGCCCTAAAGAGCAGTTGCTCATTATTCACTAGAGGGCGTTGGAGACGGGCTTGATCAAGCTAGGCATGTCGAGTAAAAGTTGTTCTAAAAGGAGAACAGGGAGCTTTTATACACATACAGATTTGCTACCGAAGCGAGCCAAATTTGATTTGTACTGTAGTGCAACCTTTACGTGAATGACATCACATTTTACAGAAGTTGATGATTGATGTCTGATGGCATCATCCAAAATTTTGTGTTTCAATCATGTGTTTAGAAGATAACAGTGGCATTTTATTACTGGCCACAAGGTTTGCAGCTGCTTTTTGAAAATAGCTTACCAGTTTCATGCTTTGTATTCTGACCTCGATGCTTGATTCAACCTACAAATTTTACCGCGCTGCCGCGGTCTTGTACATCTCGCAGTGAACAACAAGTGTCCCACTGTGATACAGGCGTCTGTTTGAGAGGCTGAAATAAATGGGTCGGTCTGCTGCCTTTAGGTGCAACAGCCTTTGAACAAACTTTGCAGCGGACTGTGGTTTGTTCGAGGTCTGACGCCACAAAACCAAAAAACTAACAAGACAGTGCAAGAACGAACTCTTGGCTCACTGCATGTTGTTGTGTTTGTTTCTCTGTGGAAAGTCAATGCGGGGGAGGGTGGAGCCCACTATGAACTACGGGAGGCCATGAGGAGCAGCGACGGAGAAAGTTAAAGAGAAAATCGATTTCCATTTTTTAAAATCATGCTAAAACCACAAACTCGAATTAATCGATTTTGCCGATTTATCGCCCAGCCCTACTTTTATATATACCACACTAAATCATAAGGCAAGTTAGACATTATGATGTTCCGGACCTTTGCTTGAGGAAATTTCCTCTAACTGGACCTTTTTGAATTTTTGTTGAATACCCCTGGTGTAAGCCATTGGATTTCTGGGAATCTCCTCAACATAACTTTCAGTCTTCAGCTGTGCTAAATTCACATTCAGTACTGTGAAAGACTACTGTCTTCCTGGGCCGGCTTTCCAACAACCATCCTCGTGACATAGCCAGTGACGCAACACTTATGCTCATACAAGATCTTGACTATTGTTCACCCAAAGGCATGTGGGAGATTCCAAGGTCAACTGGAAGAAGGTTGTTTGGACTGATGAGCTTTTTGGCCGTCAGACAAGGCGGTATGTTAGGCGGACAAACACTGCCCATCACCACAAACACGCCATCCCCACTGTGAAGTGTGGTGGTGGCAACATCATGCTGTGGGGGGATGCGTCTCAGCAGAAGGCCCTGGAAGGCTTGTAATGGTAGAGGGTAAAATAAATGCAGCAAAATATAGAGAAATCCTGGAGGACAACCTGCTTCAGTCTGCAAGAGACCTTCGACTTGGGAGAAGATTTATTTTCCAGCAAGACAATGAGCCGGAGCATACACCGAAAGCTACACACAAATGGTTTAAAGGTCCTATTTGAAAGAAAAGTTGATTTTTAAGTCTCATTCCCATCTCGTCAAATGCCGACGCATTGGGATTGTAGTTCGGGCCATCTACCATCCCAACGCATCAGTTTTAGACGAGTTGGGAATGTCTCTTAAAATCACCTTTTCTTACAAATTGGTCCTTTGAGCCAAAGCCGAGACTTCAATCCAGGAGAATTCGTGGCTGAACTTGAAAAGACTGTTGAACCCCGATCCCTGTGCAACCTGGCAGAGCTTGAGCAGTTTTGCAAAGAAGAATGGAGTAAAACAGTGTCTAGATGCACAGGCCTGATTGAGACCTGTTCACACAGACTCAAAGGTGTATCTACTAAATACTGACTTGAACGAGAGAATATTTATGCACTTTTTTGTGTTGATTACACTTAAGAAGAAAATATAGTAGCTATTAGAGGTGGAAAGTAAAACTTATTTGACCAGATATATTAAAATAACTATTTTACAACATTTGCTGCTGCTAAGGACTGGAATAGTAGCATTATCATACTATCATGATACTATTTCTATGGTAGATAGTGGTTCCGAAAGACAGAGATTTTTTTACAGATGTATAGATAACAGTCCAGTTCCATCATGATGGCAGACATCTCCAAACCTGGGCATAGAAACCACAAGGGATCATCAAGATGTGTTTGTTGTCTTTAAATGGCCTTAATCTTAAACCTTGCCTCCAATGTTACATTTTACCAGCAGTGTTTGATGGCATTCTTCATGTTTTCCTAATTTCCTATTCAAGTGAATGAACCACTTTATCACCAGATAATTACAAATGTATGATTCTCTGTAAATGTCCTAAATCTAGCATTAGTGATTTCATGTACAGAATGTTAAGTGATGTCCTGTTTACACAGAACTCTCTGGATGTAAAAAGGCTATTAAAGTATGTTACAGTGAAGTCATTTTGAAGCTGTAGCCAGAGGAGGATGAGAAAAACACTGACAAGAGTAACAGAGAGCAGATATGTCCTCAGCTGGAAAGCAGAAGTTATACCATTCCAGAGGCAATTAATCTCATCTGAATGATGACTGTTATAAAAAGGACAATCTGCCTGACAGACAGATCATGGACATAGTCAAGAAGAGGGAGGAAAAATAAAATGATATGTCTAATGTGCGTTCCACTTTTAAATGTCTGTGAAATTGGTGCAAGTATGATATTACATTTTATTTCTAGAATTAAAAAAAAACTACGGAAACATAAGACATTAGAAATAGTACGCTTCTCATATGAAAGCAGGGTTGTTTGGTGCATTTTAAATGAATCAAGATGGAAGGAAGTCCCAGGCAAATACATCACAAGTTGTTTAAGTGTAGCCTACATAGATTTTGAAATATTTAATTCGCGGGTTTAAATTTGAACATAGTCCATACAAATTTAAATCTGTGGTTAGGAAAAGAGCCAGCCGTTCTGAAACTGACTGGAAGCAGCCAGACTCCGTTTTGGGTTGATGGGCGAGTTGATTCGTGTCTTTTGCGTCGTGACTGTAGTAAGTTTGTATCCCAGTGTTATCCATAATGTCTCCGTGTGAAAGCGACACGCGTTCAATACACTGTCAGCTGCATCAGCTTATCACCGTTATCCTATATCCCGAGTGGTCTGTACGTTTCAGAAAGTGTCAGATTGTAACTTAATTTACATTGAAGATAAAATGCAGAGTAGGCTTCACTGTAACGTTAGTTAACTTACCTTTGGGTTACAAGACCATGGAGTTCGAAGGCGTTCAAAAGGTTAGTATGAATCCGTCATTTGTTTTTTTTCCACGAATAATACTGACGTTAGTCCTCCAAAATTGCACTTCACAATTTATCAAAGCGTAAATCCGTGTAAAAAATAAAAGTAGCGCAAAGCTACATTTACGCTCAGCTTGGAAAAAGTGTCTTCAGACTTCGAAAGTCAGTTCAACATCCACTGCAGGAAAGCCGATCAGAGAAGCCGAAATATTCTTGAACTGTAGTCACTAATGTACGGCGTTTTTTTTCCTCCAAAGGTAAGGATGATAGCCTTTGCTTTGGGGAGTTGATAGGCTTTCATTCGGCTACCCTGCTGTAGTCTGCAGGCTGAGGGCGGAGTCAACATGTCCACAGTTTGTTGAGACGGCTGTTTTGCCTGGAGCCGCCCCCAGGCATTGGTGCTACCACACTCAGACGGCCATGTGACGTTGTGAACCAAAGCATCCGATCAAATGCTAGAACTACAATGAGTCCTTCATTTAGTGAAAACAAACAAATGTAATTTATAGATCTTGTGTCGTTCGCCTTTTGAAGTTACTGTTTATTTGATGATGAAAAATAGTTCGGAAGGCTATCGCTGTTATTCAGTAGATAGATCCTTAAATGTGAATGCACCGGTGGGTAACGAATCGATGGCTTCAGTATAACAGTAAGAGTGCCGTTGTGTTTATGAAAGTAGCTGATGTGGCATTCACCCGAACCGAAGTTACTTTGATTGTTTGTGGTTGTTCAGGTTAACTCGGCCTCTACCTGCTGGATAAGTTCGGTACCACATTCACCACACGGCGCCATATTAGATAGACATTACGTTGCTGCGGACGGGAAAGCTAACAGTTCTGTAGATGACAAGGAGTACACAGGCTGCCGTGCTCACTCCTCAAAGCACTCGTTGTAACTGCTTTATGGTTGACAAGAAATTGAGTCAAACATCTCGGGCAGTGTAGTCCGAGACGTGTTGTTTTCGTCGTTGCTTACCTAAGTTGCCTGCAGACATGACTTCCCTGACTGTGCGGAGCTCGGGCCTCGTGCAGAGGCGGACCGAAGCCTCGCGCAACGCCGCTGACAAAGACCGTCCATCCGGCCAGGAGGACCTCGAGCCCCGGCGGGGAGACGAACTGGACGATGATGATACCGGAGATTCCAAAGAAACACGCCTCACCTTGATGGAAGAGGTGCTGTTGTTAGGACTGAAAGATCGAGAGGTAATAGCAGACATATTCTTGCACTCAACGCCGTAAAAAAATAAGGTAATACTTACATTATGGTCTTGTAAGCTATGCTAACGTTAGCTATATTTTCCTACCCAACATAGCTTTAGCTCACGGTTGCAGCCTTGTTTGCTATAATGCTAGCTAAAGCTAACAACAACGGTGGGCCTCGTTGCTGCACGCCGAGCTGATTAATGTGTAATTGACGACAAACGGCTATGTTCGGACGCGATCTTATACATTATGTCAGCAGTGGACTTAAGTGATTAGACGTTGTCTTGTGACATATATCTCAGTCGGGACACTACTAACGCCAAGTTAACAGAACACAGAAAACGATTATTAATAATGCTGGTTTGATGATCTGTAGTCATAATTTAGTTTCCAGGAGTAATGTTACACACTGGAACTATTAATCTACTGCTATAGGGTCATTCTGCAACATGACCCTGATTGAAGACTCCTGCCAGAGAGGTACAGGGTCACTTCATATCAACTCAAGTAGGGCCTCCCAGTTCACATCATTGGATTTCTATTGAAAAGAATCCTGTTCAAACTTCAATTAAATTCATGAGGCCTTGCAAACACCCTACAGCTATATTTAAAATACCATTTAAGTTCTGATTTTTTATTATTTTTTTAAAGTTAATGTCATATACATTTTTTATATTCTGTATATGTGTATCCTAAACCTCACCAATCACTTATTTCCACTGGATTGCAATTTGTTCTGAGCATCCAAGAAACCCTTAGGAAACTTGACAGCGCATATTTGTCTACCTAGTTGTTGCTATATTGGTACAGTAATTTACCAGAACAAAGAATCTGTCATTTTCATTTTCAAAAAATCACATCTCCACTATTTTTTATTACTTAAACCACTTTTTTTTTCTGTGTAGTATTTATGTAGTTCTTTCAGATCTAAGTTATTTGGTCCTGCATCATAAATGTTAATGTTATAATGGTAAATATAGCTTCAGAGCCGAAAACCCCACTTTTTTCTTTTCCCAACAAGGATTATTTGAATGTCCTTAAAATTTGTATGTGAAAGTGCTGCATCGATGTTGGTTGATGTTGGTTTTGTTTTGGTTGTTTACAGATTTTGAAATGACTTGAACCAACACATTAATTGTTACATACATAGTTATTATAAGTTAAACTTCAGGGATATCAATTTGTCCATTTATGAAGGACAAGTGGTTGTGAATCAGTTTCACCTGCTTTGGTACAAATGAAAGTGACAACAGGTGCAATGGAGAGGCAGAGCCAAGACAGCTCCCAAAAAGGGAATGGTTTTACATGTGGTGGCCTCAGACAGTTGCTCTCTCCTTATGCTTATGCTATGTCCTTGTCACTACTGGTAGCATAAGGTGATACCTGCAGACCAATCAGGTTGCACAGGTATGTCCATACGTGCAGCCACAAAAAGGTTTGCTGTGTCTTCCCAGCACACTCTCAAGAGCATGGAGGAGATGACAGAAGACCGGCCATTACATGAGGAGAGTTGAACAGTACCGGTATCTGCTCCTTTGTTAGTGGAAGAACAGGAGGAGCACTGTCAGAGCCAGAGCATGAGGGCACGACGTCCTCTAGTGGGGCCTGTGCTCACAGCCCATCACAGCCCAACTCGATTGGCATTTGCGAGAGAACACCAGAATTGGCAGGTGCACCATTGGCGCCCTGTTCTCTTCACAGATGAGAGCAGGTTCACACTGAGCACTTGAGACAGGCATGAAAGAGTCTGGAGATGACGCAGCGAACGTTGTACTGCCTGTAACATCATCCAGCATGACTGGTTTGTTGGTGGGTCAGTGATGGTCTGGGGAAGCATATTCTTGGAGGATCGCACAGACATCCCTGTTATAGCCAACAGTACCACGGCTGCTGTCGGGTACATGGGGGTAGGGCTGCATGATTATGGAAAATATCATAATCACTATTATTTTGGCCAATATTGAAATCACGATTATTTAAATGATTATTTTTGAGTTTGGAAACATGATGCATTTATTAGCATTTCTCATAAAAGAAAAAAACACTTTGTGCAAATAGTTCGTGTTTTATTTTGAAAAGTGGCCGGATGTTATGTTATGTTATGTTATGTTATTCGGTGCGTGACTTCCTGTCTGCTATGTGCTAAATTTGGCTTATTGCCACGTCATGGCTCTGGACTGCCGGAGCTGGGACGGCGCAGATACGCAGCAGAGCGGACCTGGTGGAAGTTAACACATAGACTAAAGTGAAACCTATCAGCTCCCCTACCGTGCCCGTGCCGTAATGCAGCAGACATGTATCCAGTCTGCATGGCCGTGTTGAATGCTTTGGGGAGGGATTGAATTGCGCATGCGTGTCTCTTTCAGAAAATCTCTAGGCCTGCTGTACAACGAAAAATGCCAAATAAATCGTTTCAACTCGATTATATAAGATTGGAGATCATTTGACCCAAAAATCGAAATCACGATCAAAATTTGATTAATTGCATAGCCCTACATGGGGAGACTGTCAGACCACCATGGTATGTTTTTCCTCACTCGAATCAGGGGTCTAAGGACAGAGGTTGTTGTTCACTTTACAAGATGCAAGGACCATTGCGGCAATATGATTGTGATTTTGGGCTACATAAACAAAATTGATTTGATTTTCTAAATCCAATTGAGCACCTATGATGAGCACCCCTTGATATAAGTTTGAACAATTAAGTGGCTAGTTAATTAATAAAAAATAGAATTGTAAACAACCAAAACAAAACCACCAATCAAAAACAAATGTGTGAAGTTTACTGGAACTCCCTATTGGGGAGTATGGCTGCCTTATTTGTGAAATTTTAGTGTTAGGTAGTGTTTGTTTAGTGTTTAGTTTGTTTGTTTCAAAACCTCATGTTTCCATCCAAGCATCTTATAGAATTACTTTGATTACATTGGACCATCATTAAAAACTTTGTTCAAACATAGGCCTACTGACATAAAGCAAAGGTCTATCTGTAAATTATTTCTAGTGTAACGGTCCACAGAGCTGTCACTGTTGCGCTTGTAGGGTAGACTTTATGCTTTAAATCAAGAGTCCCGTTATTGGCACCTCTCTGTCTGAAATCATCTCGCTTCTGGGAGCAACAAAAATATAGTCCCTTAAGAGCTGAAATGAAGACGGCTGTCCAGTAAGCCAAGCTTGAAAGCTATGTTCAGACTGCCAGCCTAAATCCCTTTTCGGGCATATCCAGATTGCATCCACAGTAGTGTTGTGAAAAATGTCAATAAATATTGATACTGAATATCTGAAACTGTTTCAGTACTCACTTTCCACAGTACCAATACTGATACCATGATACCAATGCTTTCTTGCTCAGCCTTCTCTATGACAGTGAGTTGTCACACATGGCTGCAGTGTCCACAGCCGTGTCCACTCCTCCCACTTATAAAGTAAAAATAAAAGGAAATTACCTTAAATGCCTGTGTGCTTAACATACAGTACACAAGCCTTTTTTTATTTATCGTTTCATTTTAAAAACACAAAGTTGTGTCAATTTTCCCCCAATCATGGTATTGTCTATTGATATTTTTCAAGATATTTGTATCAAAGGTAGAAATTCCAGGATCATGACAAATCTAATCTGCATTGATTTTAGGAAGTCTCAAAAGTAAGAATCCACATTAAATGTGATTTTTGCAAATCAGAAACAGACTACATTTGGAGGTGGCTTTAAATGTTATTGAAATTGGATTTCTAAAGATGCATCTTAGTCCGGACGCTCTGGCCACTCGTGTTGGATTTCAAAGCCTCTTTTGTGTCACTCGCAGTGTGACACACAAAAACAATGTGAAATCCAGAGCAATGGACGTACATATGCGTGGCTGAGAAGAATCCAGGCTACTAGCAGAGTGGCTTGGGAGACAACACAGAGAAAAACATTGGAGTCTGTGGAGTCATTCCGAAATTGTCGGCTTCGTATCTTGACTATGTGATCGTTTGGAGAGCAAGAAGATTGATCATGATTGCATGTTGGAAAGCAGCATCACCAGACTACAGAAAAACTGTGCAGCCACTCAACCCCCCATTTTTGTATGAATCCCTCCCTATTGAATTTTGACTGACACATTTCAAGCATAGATATTTCAGAGACATTCAGAGATGCGGGCTACACATCATGACAGTGTATACCTGAGTACACCTAACCAGCACTTTTGCATTCTCCACTAAGAAGTAACAACCCCTTCACCTACAAACTGACCCAGTAAGGTGATGAAACAGGTGTTGCCTGTTATTTCATTTTTAAACCCACACAGAACATGCATGATCACAGCATTGCTGGTTGTTTAAGTAGTGGAATACAGCTCACATTAATCTTATTAGGTTAACAATAGCTACAGTCTAGGCTACTTTCCTGTCGGCAAAGCCAAGATATTGAAAATAACATAATTATATGGCACTATATATCAGGTTGCATGTTGGATATTGTTATAAGGGTCGACCAATCTGTTTTTTTTTTTGTTGTTTTTTTTTTTTTACAAGGGCTGATGGGTCAAAGACATGGCATTGTCAATTCTGGTGTCCAAAGCATATTCACAATGTAAAAAATAAATATTAATTTTAAAACACTACATTATATAACTCAACTGTCCTCCCTTTACTCACTTATATGAGTATTTATTGTAAGACATGAAAATTTAAAGAGTCATTAAGCTCAAAAGTACCAAACTGTCCATCCTGGGTAACGTCCAGGCTTAAAATCTAAGTATAAGAATGTGACAAAAATATCAAATTAACAAATAAAATCATTAATTATCTACTTGGGCATAATTGTGTTCATGTTTGCAATGATACCTATAAATATAGTAACAATACTTAGCTTATTTAAAATTTTATGCAAGAAATACTTTTGTCTACACTTTTGGATTTTCCTAATGTCCTTCCTGGGTAACACACCTTCAAATGCCTACATTACCCATAATGCATATGCATAGTCATGTAACAGGATATTGCATCATAAAGAAGAATCTGGAGGACCCCAGGACATCTGGAAAGGTCAGTAATTCTCTCTTAAACGTTTTTGATATTTTGCCTTTTCGGTCACTGGTGCATTGTGCCCTAAAAATCATGTCATGTCTTTCTGGATAACGCTAATAAAACATATATGATGTTTTTATATTTAAAAACTGTCTATTTCGTGTGGAATGTGGCGTTAATGTGTTGAGGGCTAAGCTGTGTTTTAG
>OMLP01024581.1:0-13128 GCA_900302685.1 Spondyliosoma cantharus | reverse complement strand
GCTCTAGTCAGATGATGTGAAGTGTGAAAATGCAACCATAAATCTAAGAATAAGTCATATAACCAAATATGTAACACTTTCATTAAGTTCAAAAACATAGTGCAAAGAGTGATCATAGATAATGGGATGCATCAATAAAGGGAGTGAGTTATCAGAAAACCTGAAGGCCTGAAGGCCAGAGTTTCTAAGAGCCAGTGATAAAGACACAGGAAGAGCACCTCCTTAAAAAAACCAAAGCGAGGCGAAGAACAACTGGTCGACATGCAGCTCTGCACGTACGCCAACCTTCGCGCAAGCGCAGAAGGTAATACGGGGTTTTTCCACCAGAGGTACAGGGTTTTTCCATAGCAAATATGGTATGTTTCCATAGAGAAATAGCAATGTCAGCAGAAAGTAAGAAGAATAGCGATTGGTTGAGGCCATTATGTCCGAAGGGACACTCCCACTTTTTTTGTGTTTAAAAGAGGATGTTCGGGGCTTTGAGCCTCGGGTCAGTTTGGTTTTCTCACGGATAACCTCACGGTTATCTGTGTCTGATCCTGCTCTTTTTTGCCGGCAAATAAAGTTCTACTGCACTCAGCCTTGAAGACTCCTGGTTACTTTTTGATCTTTGAACTCTTTTGGACCAACCGAGAAAAACTGAAGTTGTTTTACAACAATGTATTCTGCAGCAACAACACAGCTCAAAGTGACACCATGGCAACACGCCAGCGGCCGCTGTGCCGTTTGTTGTCCCCTTCGGTTATAAAGAACAAAACAAAAGACAGACAATAGACTCGCCAAATGCAACGTCTGCAGAATCACAATAAAGGACGCTGGAAGACCGTGTCAAACTTTATCAGGCACCTGAAAGCACACCTGGATAGGTCAGTTAGTCAGTTGTGAGTTAACGTTAGCATTTATGGACAGTAAACAAACATGTTTACCTGTCTAACGTTAGCTTGCTTTTTTTGATTGGTTTGCTTTGCACACTTGTTCACATGGTGCTGGCTTTGCCATGACTATATAAATGGCTAGGAAATGTAATAGTCCACATTCTGCTGCCACCATCTGCTGGCTAAGTAGGTAAGGAGGACCGCAATACTTGCTCTATATTGTTGCTCTATGTTCATGTTAAGATGCAAGACACAGCTACAAGCACTAAAGGAAAGCTTCCATTGTGTGTTTTTACATAATGAAATGCATTAAGCCCATTTGAAGTGATCATACACCAAAAAAATCACTGCTGATACTGTAAGTTATGCAGGGTTTTAAGGAGACCAGACACGCAGCAAATAATGGAACGCTCATTACACAGCCATGAAAAACTTGAGACTTGACTTGGACTTGGACTTGACCATTAGTCCGCTCTTCAAACTCTTACATTAATTTGATACTGGAGGGCATTTGTACACATGTTTCTCACATGCTGTGTAAATCCACTTAATGTATAGCGACACATATGTTGTAATGATCTTACAAGAAGCAAATGTGTCCAAAGGCCACATATTTAAATGTAACACTGAAGGCGTTTAATATAACGTCTTATTTCAGCGGATATATTCCCACTTATCACTGAGCAGAATTGTTGGAGAGTTTGAGCCTTGAGGGAATTTCTCTTGTGTGAATGTGTGAGCGACTGCTTAATATGGATTAATATAACTAAAGACTATTAAAGCTTGTTGAATCATGCATGTCTGGCCAAAATATTTGAAGTGTTGCAAACTTTTCCAGGTTTTCTATCCACTCTCAATGCATCTGAAATTGACAGTTTTCCCTTCCCTTTCTGACAGCTGGAGGCAGCAGGGATTGTTAAATATTACAGCAGCAGCACACCTGGGGCTTTTGAAAAATATCTGTAATGCCAGAAAAAATGTGGTGGTATTCCCCCAAAGTCAAGGTTGGAATTTGCCTATCTCTGTATTTTGTTGGATGTGTCTTAATAAGCAGAAATCTCCATCCCAGGAGCACATCCAGTGGGAGAGTGCTTACCCCAGCACTCACATTAGTGTGCGAGGAGAGGAAAAATGGACAGGAGAGCAAGTTAACATGAGGTTTAAGCGGGGGTTAGACTCATGCTGTACTTTAGGCTGGCACATAAACATTGCATAGCTTTTATCACTGAAAAACATTGCGCCGAACATCAGATCTAATGTTTGCCTCCAGACCTCACCATGAACCAAACAGCACATAAGCATGGCGGCTGGCGAGCTTACTGGTGCATCTCTGATGGATCGGTCACACTGAGAGCCATTTTTAGTCCACTTCTGTATGTTCATGTACATACAGCAAGTTCCTTGTAGGACCAGAGTGCCTCTTATAAATTCTCTGCCTCAGTGTGTATCCAGCTACTCCTAACCTTTCAATCGACATGGTTGTTTACAGGAAAGTGCTTTGGGTCTGTGCTCTGGCCACATGGGTATTATTTCAGTTAAAACACAAAAATCCCATGTGTTTCACCAACCTAACAGTTTTTTTTGCTCCATTGCCCCTCAAAAACCAATATCAGTAAATTGCCTTTTTTCATAATTGGAATCAATCTACAATCTTAATATAAAATTTCAAACTATAATTTTCCTTTTGGGACTGTTTTGAGCACTTACTTAAGACTCTTTAAGCTTAACTATGTTCCCTGTTAATTATTGGGATAATCTTATAGGCACCGCTAGTGATTTTCACTACTCACACATGCAGCTACATTCAGGAGCATCTCTCTCTTGTGCCGTTTCACACATGCAGTGGCAATGCAGGAATAAATGGGGCAAGGGGCGTTAAGCAGATGGCAGAAGGCAACATTTATGGACATTGCATTGCATGAAACTTATCAGAGGAAGAAGATGGGGCAATTCCTGATGCAATGGATCATAGCAGGCAAGGAGCGTTTTTTTGTATTTATTGTTCACTAAGTTGCCGGACAACTTTCATAAGATGCAATGTTAGCAGTTGTTGCATTTCTGCAAACTACAGATCTGTCCAGGTACGTGTCGAGACCATGTGCCATATTGTGTGAGTGTGTGTGTGTGTGTGTGTGTGTGTGTGTGTGGTACCACTGGATATTTGTGTGGACACCTTCCTTCATCTACAGCCATGTTTGTAGCGACCAGAACAGATATTTTAAGCCGGACCATAATGTTTTCTCAATCCTAACCAATATAAAAAGTATATTTTTGTGCCTAAACCTAACCAGAACATGTGCAAAGCGTTGTGACAAAAGAGAAATACATAAAGAAATGTACAGCTTGAACTTATGTGTGGTTTTGTAGAGGCACACTTAGCTCACATTTATACAGACAATTGGCTTGGTTATGTCATCGCTGTAAACCATAAATAAATCACAGATTTTTATACTTCCTCAGCTGACATTTAATGGATTGGATTTGTATGGTGCTTTTTAAGAGACTCAGAGCGCCTGACAGGGTTCCAGGTTCCATTCATTCACACACAGTCATACCGGTGGTGGACGGAAGCATGGCTGTCATTTTGCGCCTACGGCCCCTCTGACCACCACCTCAAACATACAGCAGTCATACACATTCACAAGAGGCAAGGTGGGTGAAGTGTCTTGCCCAAGGACACAACGACCATGACACAAGTGGCAAGGGCGGGGATCAAACCGCCGACCCTCCGAACATTGGCCAACCCGCTCTACCAGCTGAGCCACAGTCGCCCCATTGCAACACCCCATTGTGATTGGTTTGCTCACTCCCTGTGATAGCATCTTCTATCAGATGGCTGTGACCCTTCTTTACCTGCTATTCATGGATAGATGGCATGTATGAAAGGGGCTGTAGACAGTATATGGATATTGTTTTGTAGAATATTTACTTTGATCATTGAGTTTAGAGACATTTCTCTGCTCTCTGAATGTCTCATAGATGTTATTTGAGCAACCACCAACAGAGCTCTATTTTGTTATTTCTACAGTTGTACACTGTAACTAAATTAACCCGCTAGTGCCGTTTAATATACATCAATATTTTTTGTCAGATGATTGCAGCTGTAACAATCACATTAAATCCTCACAACCCCTTTCTTTGTAGCCCCTCATAATCCTGTCGTGTTCATTGTGGAAAGCAGAATCGTCCATTTCCGCCTGACCACAAGCACTCAAACACACAACACTACTTAAGTGCCACCAAGTTGCTGCATAGCCCCCAATGTAAAAAAAAAAAAAAAAAGAGAATTTAATTAGGTGCTTAAATATTCAATCACCACTCTCATTACTTAAACCAAGAGGCTCTCTGTATGGATTTGACAAAGAGCCAGGGCACACAGTGCATGCCTGGTAGTTGAAGATAGTAGCAAGCCTTTACCATTCAACCAAGACACTGGGTTTCCTGAGGACAGGAGGGATACACCAGAGGGACAGGCAGTTCCCGCTAATGAACCATGAATTCAGTATTTAACAAGGTCCTCCTTGTTAATATTACAGAGCGATGTCCAAGATGTTGCACCTACATTCTGAAGTCGTTTCATCACCCTTGGCTGTCAATTAAATTCAGAAGATTTAAGTGTGTAGTCCATCATTAATTATTATTTTGGTTTCGAAATGCAGTTTCCTTAAATATCTGAATTTCAGAGAGTGACAGTGATAATTTAAGTAGAAGAAAATGTCATGATTCATAAAACAAACCTTGAAAAGGAGCTATTTCACCCGCCTGTCCACAAATTTCATTCCGTGCTAAAAGGAGAACAATTTCTGTAGTAATGAACCACACAGGAGAGATGTTTTGACAGACATCACCTGGAATGTGTCTTGTCCATAATGTAATGGGACCCTGTGAAATTTGTGACCACTAGTTGGACTATGGAGCAATTTGAGTTTGTTCCCTGGTTTGTTTGCCCCTTGTATGAGAATAAGGAAATGCATGGGCACAATTTCTCCTCAGACAAATGACGCCAGCGAAAGAAAGGGAAGAAGAAGAAGGCTGCCAGCCAAAGAACATATGGATGTATTGAGGCCTGTTAGTGTGTGTGAGTGTGTTAATGCTATATGAGAGCATTTAACGTGTTTGTTAGGCTTCAAGGACACAAACGACGCTGAGTTTTCAACAGTGTATTGACTTCACTGCCGGGACTAGATTGACTTCCTGCTGTGCCTAACCATCAGGAATTTCAGGAAAATTGATGGTTTGAACATTGGTTAATGATGTGATGATGACAAAGCGAAAAAACAAACAGAACTCAACTGTGAGGGTGTGACTGGGCAAGGTTATGTTAAAAATGAGGGCCGACAACGCCACCTAGGATTGGGCTGAGGCCTAGGACCTCTTAAAATGACCGAGATTAAAATTAAGATAAAAACATTAAAAGGTTATTTTTGTCAGGGGAGAGCAGTTAAAAACCAGTGGTGCTTAAAATATTGAATTCAACCAGATGAAGGAGTAACAATATTTATTTTAAGAGCAGCTAAAACAATAAAACGTATATACTAAAATAATGCGGCAACACAGGGGCAGGAGGTTAAAACAAGCGTCAATGTATCTCTGCTGGCGTCCACCTTCTGTTAGTCTGGCTCCTTTCCTTGGGCAGAGCCTGTAGAGGAAACTCAGGGCCAGTCAAACATCCTTTTACTCTAACACAGTTTTACACATTACATGCCAAAACAAACACCCGTCTTTTAAAGGACTTACGCGGAAGGGAGAAGTGTTACCTTCTCCCACTTAAAGCCGCTAGCGGTCAGTGTTTGCGTTTTCCTCTTTGTGTTGTCTCAGACCTCCTCCAGGCCAATGTCGATGCCGTTCTCTCTGTGGGTTCCCGTTCTATTCCCTCCATTGTGCTCTGTTCTCCTCGTTCCTCTCCCTCCGTTGTGCTCTATCGTGTTCCCTCTGCTGCTCTTCTGCCCTTCTGCCACTTTTATCTAACCTAGTCCACCAAACTTTCTGGTCCCCAGGTGAGTCCTTAATCCTGATTACATATCACGGTGGCGGAAGTAAAAACAACATTGTAAACACACACACACACACAACATTTCAAAATAAAGCGCATGCAATAACATACGGTTAAAACACAGCAAATACTAAAAACACAACAAATCCAAAGTAAAAGCATGCTTAACAGTAAAATCAAGTCAAAATCAAGTTCCGGCTCGTGACATCGGCGTCAGCAATCGGACACAAGTGCCGAACGTTTGCAGGCATGTATTGATTTCATGACTCAATAGTTACATGTGAACTTTCTTCACCGATTTTCAGATACTTAACATTAGCGGAGCAACGAGCTGACACAAACCGAAAAACTTAAATGAACTCTGAGGTAAAGAAAATTAGCACAGTGCTCAGTCTGCTCAGTCAGAAACCCTGTACCTGTTCAGCATCTGGGCCAGTGATTTTATTTCCCCGGAGCTAACTGTGCAGCCTTCCACTGCTTCTGACATTATGTTAATAACAAAACAGCAGAGCACTTCACCTCTCCTTTGCTTTTATTATATTCAGGCAAGGGGGACTGTTAAATTTGTTTCCAAAATAACTCATTAATTAATGCAGCAGTAATTAGTGTAACTTGTTACGATAAAAAGCCTTCGGACCACTTACCTTATCTGCCAGTTTGTGTTTCATATTGTAATTCAGTGGAGTGAGGACACCAGTGAATGGTTTGACATACTGAAAATCCATGAATGCCCCTCGTTGTTTTTAGCCATTAAGAAAAGAACTGGATTTTGATCAGGATTCTGAATCAAATCTGCATTAAGTACCATGCTAGCATCAAAACAGGAAGTGAGCCTATCATTGCAGATCTAATTTTTAAGATGTTTTTTTTTTTTTTTTTTAATTTAATTTACAGTTACATTGGGGCAGCTCACTTGGATACATAAATAAAAGGTTGAATCAAAAGATACTCGCCACCGGGCCTCACATCTTTCCTGTGGGAAGGACTGCAATGTATTTTGGTAATAAATGTTTAATAAGTGTGAATACACGTGTTAGTTTGGAAGAAAACTCTACAGGGTACCTTTTAAATGCAAGATATATGCAGTGCAGAATGAAGAGAAAATGAGTGACAAAGTACGATATGTGTTTTCCCCTCAGATGTCTAACATGATTCAGCGCATTCACACTTTCCAGTGGATTTCAGTCATGACATAATGCAGCGTGTGCAGACTGTTGTTTCTGTCATCCTCTTAGAGTTTGGTGTTATTTTCATTTTTGATTTCCCATGTCAGCCGTTGCCTGTCTCACCACATCCCAAATACCTGCCATTGTGAGGAATAAAATGCAACAAACAAGAACACACACAGAGGAGACTGCTGTACTGACTGCTGACCACTGACCACTGACCTCCATCTATAATACATTAAATAGGCCAGTATCTCCCACCTCAACAATACATGGCAACGCTGCAAGTCTCTGTTTTTTGCTGAGATGTGGACAGTCTATTGTCCATGGGGAGATTAACCTGGTAGGGAAAGTGGAGCACATAGCCATTTCTTTAATTAACTTTAATCAGGCACAAGGAATTAACAGTTCAACACAATGTGGATCATCATCAGCATTCTGTGAGGCGAGAGACTGAGCGTTATGACTTGTTCTTCTTAGGAAATATTGCTCTGAAGGCCAAATTGGAGGCTAAATCTTTAAAGAAGTCAATGTTTTTTTACCCAATGCCTGAGACAAAAGACTTTGCAAAGACTCTTGCCTGTAGAATATAATATTTGAGAATACAAACTGGTTCAGCCGACCTGCGGAGCCTTTTTAAATAACAGCATGCTTCAACCAAAGCCCCCTCAGAATCCAAAAGTAATATAAATGCAAACCTATATGTCATGTCAGCTATGTTGTCGGTATGTTTTCCTTTTTCTGAACCTCTGCTTATATGCCTCAAATCTCCGAAATGGTAAGACCTTTTCCAGGGCTGTTAGCATTTTCAAGAAAGTGCCTATTATGCAATGTGTTTACGCTCAGGGGGGCTTCTCCCCGTATCCTCTGAGTTTTCATTAGCTGCGAGGCAGCCAGAAGAATATGAGAATGGTCTGAGCAGTGAATACTTCTCGCCGAGCTTTTGTGGCTCCTTGATGGCCAGGAGCTTATACCTTCCTCAAGAAGCCTAGCTGATATTTCCATTTTGTTTAAGATTTATGGAGTGTGCGCTGTGGAGAAAACAAGTCATGAGGATGGAAATGGTTCAGAATCAGAAGCTCAAAACTAATTTTGACATTGTCGCAGGCTTAATTAAATTTTATAAATAAATATTTGGTTATTACACGCATCCTCAGTTGTTCTCACTCCCTGAAGAATCTAGTAAATAATACATGTGGTGTTTATTCAGTGGAAGAAAGACTCATCAAAGTTTCTGCATTTGTACCAGAGGAGAAGATTTGAATTATCCTTTCAGCCACTTAGGAATTCAATGTATACTCCATTCCAAACCACATGTTGTTTTTCAGTGTGTCCTTAATGATATCTTGTCATTTAGTATTCTGTTTTGCAGTTGGTACACAACAAATTCAGTGTTCTTCACAAAAGGTAATTTATGAATTGTATTTGGTCAACAAACACAATTTTATTCTTGGATAGCGTTGTTATTTAAACATGCAAAAATAAAGCCAAAGGTTTTCCAAACATTTAAGTCTTCAGTTCAGTCTTGCCACAAATGGATTTTAAATTGTATCCAGTTGTGGGTAGCTTCTCTTTTTTCAGTTGGATGCAGAGCTTAGACCCTCAGGAGGAATAAACACCCGGAGTCACATTGCATTCTGCTCTGAACCAAGAGAATGATGGGAGTAGAGCTCAGGGATTACTTTTAAACTTTTGAGGTTAAAAAGTGGGTTTTATCTTCACACCCATCTTTGAACCTGACTGCAGCAGTGATCCGTGGAGCTGACCTCCATTCTTGGATGTTTATGCACTGTATGTCCCCTGCCAACTGGAGCTGGAGAGGGAATGTGCCTCATGAAAGTAACATTACAGAGATGAGAGGGAAAAAAGAGTTCATCCATGCTGTTGCTCGCTAGTTTATGGCTAATGCACAATCAAGTAATCCGGGTGTTTTTGGCAAATGCACACTTGCACAAGTCATTTGAATAAACACAAAATGATCCCACAGGCATTCTACTGTAATGTTTGGTTCATGTTAGACACGCAATTTTATACCAATAAACAATCGGTAACAGTTTTGGTAATTGTGATTAACCTTTGAGGTGCAGATTGATCAGTATGTCTAAAACGGGAAAAGCCATCTTTGTGTTGCACCATCTGCTTTTACTCCACGTCCTCTGTCAGACATTAAACTGCTCCACAACTAAAGCAAGATTTGCAGACATTTATCAGACAAAAGCTGACAGTACAAATTGGTCTCTTCATTAGAATGCAAAAAACACATTTTAAAACCTACTATTGACCCTGACCCGCTAGCATGATCCCAGTTGGCTAGCATGTTAGTGGTTAGCTCACCACTGACCAGCTGGCGCTGCAGGTAGTCACTATGTCACCATGCTCCCAGAACCTAATATTTCAGCTGCACAGACTTCATGATGTGATCAGCCATTAGACCAATATCCTGAAGAAATAAGTTAAACCAGTCCATCTTGTAGTATTTTAAAAAATCATTACTACAACATGAATTGGCCACCATCACTACTTCAAACAATATATTTTACAAACAATGAAGCCTATAAAAGTTAGTGTCGGAAACCATATATTTTTTTTAACACTGTAAAACAGACATTTATAAATGGGTAAGACAAATCTGCTTTGCAAAACTACTCTTGATTGAATCTGTACGACAGGACCTTTTCACTGATCGACCTGTGTGTGAAGGTGGCCATGACTAACTGAAGAAAAACACATCCCTCAAGTTCCCTGGTCTACTCAGCATAAACCAGGAAGAAAAAAAAAAGGCTCAGGGAATTGTTGCTGCTCCCAAAGCCCATTTTGTGGTTAGAGAGCTGTCACTGCTTGATGGCAGTACAGAATTAATTAGGCCACCTTTAGCCCTGTGTTTACTTCACCTTTCATGCTTTTAAATGGTAAAAAGATTTTTATTGTGGGCTTATCATGAGCTGCTGTCAAATGAATGAATACTTTTATCGTCCATTAATCGAGAAAAACGTGTAGGATGGTGACAGGTTTGTAGAATTTGCCGGTAATTAAATATTTTAAACCATTCTCGATGCTGTATTTGTAAGCAATGAAAATGTCATAATAAAGCTGTAATTAACAATGTTTAATAGCTAAAGAGAGGAAAGCTGAAACCAAAGTGAGGGAAGCTGTGTGGAAGTTTTAGTCTTAAGATTTTTTAACATCTTTTTTTTTTTTTTTAGTACAGTTTTTAGCATTGTGTTTCATTTTTTTTTCCCCATGTTCCTTGGCGAAGATATGACAATAAAAGTAGTCTGAAGTCTGATCTCAATCGCATTTGGCACAGTTTTATTACTTTGGGCAAGACAGGCGCTACAATCTTCATTCTAGCCAAATAGACATAGGGGCACTAACCTCATTTCTGCCATCTCTAAGCTCTCTGACCCTTTGGAGGGTAGGGCACAATACCTATTCATCCCTTTCCTTTGATTCAGAGCCTGTATCCCATCCCATCACTGCCCATCCCGTTGCCACCAACACTGCAGGACCTCACATCTCTACCCCTAAACCTTTTCCGTAACATTTTTAAATTCCATGCTAATGTGCATCCTTTACAAAAATGAGATCAATTGATATCGCTCATGTTTGCGTGTTATGCTGCTTTCCATTGCAAGTCACACATCGACTTCCAATCTAAATTGTTTCCTGCATATTTCTTCAGAAAAACATTAACTTCATGACAACTACAATTACTGTAGTATTCACTGCACATTTCACAAAACAAGCACTATAAAAAGCAAGAGTGATTAAAAGGTAAATGTTCACCGACATTCTGACCTGGAATACCAATTTGGATGACCGATTTTTTCTGAGTTTCAAGTGCAATTGAATGCAGCATTAAGTGTGGAGCTGGAGTTGGTAAATGGTTAGCTTAGATTATTTTAGCTGAAAAGAGAAAAAACATTTGGCCAAGCTCTGTCAAAAGTAAAACAAAAAAAAAAAAAAAAATATGGTCATAGACACCTCGATAGCCAATTAATCAAGAGATCAACGTTTGATTGACTTAAGCTCTACATTTATTGCACAAATGAGATTATAGATTTAGAGAAAAAAGGCAAATGAGTGTTTGACCAAAAACAGATCTTACAGATTTCTGCTAACTGGAACCAGTGAAGAATACAATCATTGTCAGCACACTTGACACTTAAGTTTCTCATCACACACCACTTTGGTGACATTATAGCAGTTAAGCTGCACTGTAGGTTTGAGCACTGGAGCAGAAATGGGAATATTAATGCTCACCAAGCACTGTGATCTCCTCAGGCCTGCACAGCATATAGAGCAGATATAACCCTGCACTCCTCTGTGCACAAGAGGATTTTATCGTGTAATTCTACGTCAAGGATCCTTGTCTTGTCCTCAGTGGTTGGAAATGCTGACATGTGTTAATGCATGTAAAGCCTGTATTAGCATTTCCATAAACTTATACCGGAGTACAGTCAAAACATCTCGATAGCATTCATTTACAATGTCACTGACAATCCGTTTTGTGTATGATGATATATAGTCTCGTGCATTGTCATTAGCCTTGTTACGTCAGGAAGAAATTTCGTATTGAGTAGAAACTGTCAGGTCAGGGTTATAGGGGGAAGGCTTAGAGGATAGGAGCTGGACCCAAATGCAGTTTCTCACAATACAAAAGGCAGGATAGAGGAGAACCAAAGGGCGAGCTTTATTAAAACAAGCTGAAGTACAAAAACAAAAAGGGAGCAAGACCAAAACTAGACTAAAAAGGACAAAAGCAAAGTAGCAAACAAGAGCGCTAAAGCAAAGTGCAAACCAGAAGACAAAGTACAAATCAAAAGCAACGTTCAAATCAAAAATGCAGAATGCAAGAATCAAAAACCAAAGGACACAAGAGGGGGCAAGGCAGGAACAGGAACAGGAACATGAACATGAACACCAGACAAGCGCAGACTGAGGCAATGAACGGACAAGGGGTGAATGGGGAACAAAGGCTTAAATACAACACATTAACGAAGGGATGAGGAACATGTGAGGAGAGAGGAGGGAGGAGGCCAGGTGTGGTAATGAGGGGGGAAGCACAGAGGCGAACACTGACAAACAGAGGAAGACAAACAAACAGAGAATACACAGGAGAACTTAAAGGACAAGAGACACAAGAGGGCATGGGAAGTCAAAACACAAGACACAAGATGCAACACAAGGACATGACACCAGAGTCATAACAGAAACGACACTGGCAACGACATTGACACTGGTCATAAGTTTAATGGGGCAAAAGACGAAGAGTGCTAGGACTGATTAAAAATGAATAGCATTGAGTGTTTAATTTAGAATCATATTAAAAAGTGAGTTTGTGCATTAAGGTCTTAGTACAGTCAATACTGTTTGAGAGACAGGAGGGCAAAAACATGTTTAAAGGTCCCATATTATGAAAAACATGTTTTCTCTTGTCTCTACATGTTTAAACTTTTCCTCCCTGAGCCTGCTAACTCGAATGAATGAGGAAAAGAAGTGATTCCTGCATGGTCTCTGCAGCCCACCCACTGGTAAAACGGCGCTCCTACAGGCTGTTCAGATTCAGCTCCTGTCGTTACGTAACCAAAGGAGTCATTTTCATAGGTCTGCCTCCTCTGCGCGGTGAAAGGAGATATCCGAGAGGGGGGCATTCATCCCCGAGGTGAAGTTTGGTGTGTCCAGCGGTGGGATAGCAGTGTTTAGCAATGTCGTCGCTCAGAGTTAGAAACGCAATTTGCTCTGTTGTTGGTTGTAAAAATCAACATCAGTATATATTCTGTCCCAGCTACAGAAGAACAGAAGAGACAGTGGTTGCGTTTCATTTTTAACAACAACGTGCCGGCTACGGTTCGTGTAAGTTTGTGTGTGTGTGCTAACCACTTCACATCGGACTGCTTCAGTAACGAGGGTCAGTACAAAGCTGGCTTTGCCTCGACACTGACCCTCGTAAAAGGATCAGTACCTAACCATTCTGAAACGTCCTGCTGCAGCCGCAGAGTCTGTGTTTCTTCAGGAGCTTCTCCTTCAGGGTCCGATCCTGGGTCAAACTTGTATGGTTGAACGAAAGCATCTCCGCGAGCCATAGGGATAC